>VDFB02080521.1:0-10454 GCA_007258455.2 Sequoia sempervirens | reverse complement strand
AAATTTAAATTTAAGCACATGTCTCCAACTTTTCCTCTTGCCACCTCATCAATTGTCACATGAATTTAAATATTTCTAATATTTAAATTCCTAATTTGAATTTAGGCACATGTTGGACACTTGGAAATCTCACACATTTTATTCTCCCACACACTTGGCATGTTGCCTTTGGTCAAGGGAACATCCTCCATGATTCTTCCATCTCCACTGTTCATCTCTCATGTTTGAATCCTGACCGTTGATTGCTGCCACATCACAAGATGCTTTGGAAATCCTATAAATACAACCCCTTGCTACAACATTTTACATCACATTTTTTAGCAAGTTTATTATGCAGGAATAGCATTGGAGCAATTTGAAGCATTCATAGTTGGAGTATTTTTAGCATTTAGATTTGTTTATCATTCTAACTTGAATCATGTCATAGTTATAGTTGCATTCTAGTTATTATCTTAGCTTTCATACATCATTCTTATCATAGCATTTAGCATCATAATCTTAGCATAATCTTCATTTCATCATAGCAACATTAATATCATAGCATCATGGCTTTAATCACATAGTTTTATGTAGGAACTTACATTCTTGCATTCAATAGCATCTTGTTTCTTATGTCATCATTCTAACAATCATAGTGCACACATAAAATCTGAAAGCCAATATGATTTAATGAATCCTTAAGAATAAAGAACAATGGAACGTTTTTAGAGATTTGGTTTGTTTGCAATTAGATTAACTTTGTAATTCAAATATTTAATATAATAAATCTCATTGGTGTTTGTGTTTTTTTATTATTGATTTTACTAATCCCTCACACTACACTTACAGCTTATAAATAATTCACCAATATTATCATCAATTTCTCAATTTCAAGCAATGGGTGTAGTTCAAAGTCTACACAGACTTACTCAAAATCCCTTCAATATCAATTACTAAACACTATCAATTCAATCAAATAACAAGATAATTGTCCCAATGCAAAGTTTGGTGTGCAACTTAGCTTCTTTATTGATCAAAAAATAGTTCCACAAAAATGAACTCAAAGATTCAATATTGCTTCACAATTGACCAACACTTCGTTGCATAAGATAAAAGGTAAATAATACAAAGGAATCCTCTCATATTTATAGATAGGAGATGAGAGCTAATCTAGGAAAAACCTTAACTAACTATTGACTTATTCAAAGATGTTTTCCATGAATGTAGGAGAACATCTCAGTTTTACATGTAATTACATTTTTCAAAATGAAATGTAAAATTTCAAAAATTATCTACATAAAGCATAGAAAAAAGCATAGAAATTGTCTAAGTCTGGAGATGCAAGAAGACTTTATGGTTCCTTGATCTTGGCTTGGAAATATTCATACTTCTTAATCTCCTGCATGGTCACCTCATCTGGTCCAATGGTATAGTCAATGATTGTGTGAACCTTTATAATGGACTTCCTTGCGGTAGAGCAGATCTATTTGCACCTATCCAGATTTGGTTTGAGGTTGTCCAAAGTGAGTTGAACATCACACAAGGAATACATTAAAGTTTTTGAAAATGCTTCATCTTCCACTTGCTTTTGGATAGCTTCTTTGAAAATCTGGGCAATCTCACATACTAGGAGGAAAGTATGATTGTCATCAAGGAGTTTTCCCAGAAAATATTCAATCCCATTCACCATAAAGATATGATGTCCTTCGACATCTTCTTGCACTCGGTGTATGTCTTTGATGAGGGCCTTGATAACTTGTATGTGGTTCTTAAGTGACTCTTTTATTTCCACATACTTTTCTTTGTCGGGAATAACCCCAACTTCCACTAGTTTTCTCAATTTGGTCTCCTTCATTTGTAACCAAAATCCAAATTGAGGTAGCGCTTTCACTGGCACTTCTCTTCTTCATATGCAGAATCTATAATATTTCCAAGATCTTAAAAATCCTCTAGAATATCAGCCAAGCCTAGACCTCTAATCTACTCCATAGTTAATCTACAAAATTCCATTCTTCAAATGCCCTCTTCATCTCTATTCTTTTCCCATATGTCCTCAAAACATTATATATGGTGGTGATCCTTCTTGATTTTTCTATTGAAATTTTTGTAGCCAAAATCAAATGTGTACCTATATGACCTTATGGTCATAATCTACATCTCTGTTGCTACTGATTTTTCCTTTTGCACACTATGAATAGAATATCTTCCAATAGCAATTGGAAACTTAAACCCTGTTTTGTGAATTGCCTAACATTCCTTGTGGACTATAATCAATTGTTTGCATAATTCCATTAATACCCACCTGTCAGAGGGATATCTAGGCAACAAGTATGTCATCCAGTGTAGCACCCTACTATCAAATATGTAAAGTAGGAACCGCAAGAAAATACATCCAAATTTGCTAACACCTTTTGTAGTACCCTCCATTTATGCTTATGTTTCTATTACATGTTTTCATACTCATTAGACTTTGGCACTGGTTTGATATTTTGATCGCTATTTTGAGCTTAATAAAGGATTCACTTGTGACATGATGATACACATTATATTGCGAGCATTTGATTTTGCATGCTTTGATATAGCTGTGATGTTTTTTCTGATGATTATTGCTATGTATATGTTTATGATGGACTAACAATTATTTAATTTGTCAGTTTGATGTGACATGTATTGGTGTGGAGAACGGAATTGCATCACTCGATTGCGAGTGCCCTGTGATATCTGTAATTTTCTCTGCATGGTGTGCCTGTACAATGGTTATATATATATGCATGCTATTGCTTGGTTGCTGTGATTGCGTACATGACATCGACTCCACCTCGGGTTACTCGTTCGAGCGGTCAAGACTCAACGAAATGTTGATTTGGAGGTAGTAGTCCGTTCATCCTAGTCTAGTCTATAAACTTGGGCCACAATACATCAATCGCTTTAGCTTAGAGTCTTGGTTGTCTTGTTTGTTCTTGTTTGGATTATTTGCTTAAAAAGGAAAAATCTTTGGTTTTAATACAATAGTTTATTATGTTTTAATTTATTTCATTATTTAAATTAATTTTAAAATTTGAAAATAAGGTTTTGCATGTTATTTAATAAATTAATTAGTTTGTTTGGTTAAATAATTGATCTTAGAGATTAATTTTATTTAATTAAATAAATAAATAAATTAAATTAAAATTGTTTAAATGTGTGTGAATAGATTTATTTAAAATTTGAAATTAAATATTAAATTGGAAGTGGCATTTTTTATTTGTAAAGAAATTTTGGTATTTTAGAAATTGGAAAATAAAATTTAAAATGAATTAAATCCATGCAAATCTTGAGAGGCAAGATTGCCGAGAAGTGGTTAAAAGATATTTTGTACTTCTCGACATGCGTGCAAGTTGCATTTATTATTTTTTTGGTTGAGGAATTTACCGAAGGTTATTTTGGATTTGGAAAAAAACACAGAAGGCAGATTCTATTTTTCTTTACGGAAAAAAAAATATATATCAGTGCTTTGTTAAATATATGTTTATGCTTTTTGGTATTATTGTTAACTTGTGGAAGTTCTCTAGTTCGTGTTTTGGGAATTGGTTCTCGGGAAAGGATTTGGAAGCTACAGGCAACACAACACAGGCTCTCATCACCAAACCAATTTCTAAAGCTTCGGGAAATCAGGTATTCCTCTTGTGGTTTTAATTTGTTGTTTTGAAAAGAATATCTGTGAAAGAAATTTCTTTAATTTAAATCCTCTGTGTTTTTTCGGAAGAATCCTTTACTGTTTATTCTCTGAAAGGGATTTATTAAATTTCTTTTCTTTCTGGAAAAATGAGTTTGTGTGAAAGGAAATTATTGAATTCATCTGGAAAATAAAATTTTATGCGTACTGTGAAATTTCCCTCTTTCCCTTTGGAACATTTACAGTTTCCCCTATTTCCCTATGAAACCCCGTTGAACTTCTGTAGAGTTTTCTTAATATTTTCTGTATGAAAACCTTGTTGAAATATATATATATATATATATATATATATACTTCATATGTATAAATTGGATTGTGGAAGAAACTTATTTAAAATTATATGTTTATTTAAATTTAATTCTTTATTGTATTTTCTTTTAGAAGATTAAATGTATATTTATTTGAAGTTGTCGTCTGGCCGAATGTTAAATGAAATTTAAAAAAATAATAATCAATGTTTGGGGAGGGCGAAACCCCTCCCCATTCTTCTTTTAGTGGTAGCACCATGAGTGCTTGCTCACCGGCAACCTAATAGTCTTGGTGTCTTCCCCAAAGGGAGGCAGCATTCTGGTGAGAACAGGTCTCATAAAAATTTTATTACCTTTCTTTTTAAAAAATAAATCACGATTTGTTTTTAAATATATTATTAATGAAAATTGGATTTTTATATAATGTTTTATTCATAATATATTTATATTTGTATTTATATATATATATGATTATATAAATATTTGAAATATAAAGAATATATTTAATTATATTATTTATTTTTAAAAAGATTTAGAAACATATATATATTGGTTTTATAAGTGGGATATTTAAAAGTAGTTTATTAAATGTTTAGATATAGACATTTAATAATTAAATTATTATAACAAAGTTATTGGTGTTTTGATTAATCTGATGTTATTAAAGTCTATATGAATTTTATTCTAGTAAATGATTAGAAAATTGGGCATATTGAAGATTTGTTATTCGATATGAATGGAAGTTAAATTATACCTTGGAAAATTTAATTTTATGCTTCTAATTATTGCCTGATTGGAATTAGTAAATCCGAATAGTAGACATTATTTATTTTTCAATTTGCTTTTAATTGTGTTTTCTATTGGGAAAATTGGGAAAGTCTTAGATGTATAAGTCTTCCAGACCATTTGTAAAATGTGGGGGTTGTGATTGTTAAAATTAAATTCTTGAGTTAGCTAAGGTTGTGTACATGGTATTTGCGTGGTGTTAGACACCTAATTTTGTGAACATAGACATTGATGTTCGTTATGAAAAGTGTAGAATTTTTTGTTGTATTTCTGTACACCTTGTAAACCTTAGTCAATAAAACTTAGATTCCTTGTTATGTTTAGGGGAGTGGCTCTATGTAAGGGCCGACACACAAAGTGGTGTTAGGGTAACTTACAAAGAGTTAGTAAGTCAGTGATAACTAAATGACACAATAGTTAGAATAAAATCCTTAACAAGATGTTTATGCCTCACTTATTGACTCTTGAGCTAGTTCAGTCTTGAGTATAAGATAGAAGGCCTGGAATGGAAAATCGATGTCTTGTTTCTTCAAAAGACATTCAATTAGCAATAGTATGCAATAGAGTTTGGGTTTTGTAAGAGTTGCAGGGGTAACAGGTTGGGGAGCTGGAACCTAGGAAGAAGCTTACGGGTAAACCTTTGCAATATTGTGATGACACTCCACCTAAAATAACAGTTATCCTTGTGTATGTAGTACATTCAATTATCTTAAATCTGGAAGCAATGTAACCATCAGTTAGTTATGTATTGTGTCTAGGGTTAGTAGATTATGTATAGGTAACCATATTACTATCTCCTAGCGAGGGGTGGACCCTCACGGGTACCACATGGTTGGGTGGAACGTGCACCTTACTCCGTTGGGTCCCCAGTTTATGAACATGGCAACGAGAGCTTCATGGATGGAGAGCTTGCACTTGGATATAGTTGTACTTTCTTTATTGCATTCTTGTAAATCTTGTATTTGTAAACATCCCTCAATTGTTTATGAGGTGAACATTTGTAAATGTAAATTGTAACTATTATTGAACTACCTCATCAGATGAATGAGTAATGTAATGTTTTATCAAATGCAATGTAAGAAATATGTTTGTACTTTATATTATCTTGAATGGTATTTCAAATGTTATGCAATGATTACTTTTAAGTTTATGATTAATTAAAAAGCAATGTGATATATTAAAATTAGTCTACTTAGGCTCAAGTAATTATGCGCCCATACATAACTTAATGTGAATGTATGCAACTAATTAACTTAATATTAATACTTTAAAAAGAAAATTATTTACCTTTATAAACAATTACAGCATTCCTTAGGTTATTATGTGGGCATTACAAATTTTGAATGCTTCATCGATACTCTTTTCTTTTCTAGGTTGAATCAAATGTGAAAAGAAGTGGTGCAAATAAATCATCATTGACTCTCCTAAAATGCTTGATACTTCCTCTTAAATTGATTTGGGAGTAGAACTCATTTACCGACATAACACTTCTATTTCCTTTCATTGTCAATCCTATAAATTGACTCATAACAACAAAAACATACACCATGTAGGAGGTCATGTAAAACTTCAAGGTTGTTTGCACATTGATTAGTTGCTCATGAATCTCATCACTAATCTGTGTACCCCATTCTATGTGTGCCTTCCTCCTCCTAATGATTTGTATATACTCGTACATCCAATCTTAAAAATTGATTGAGACAGGTAAACCTTTCACTCTGCTAAGAAGAGTGATCATGTCTCGAACATCTTCTTTGAAGTCACTTTGTGGAAGACCTTTGGGCCATCTAGAAATAGTGGGCCTCAGAGTCTTCAGCCATTGTGAATTGAACAATTGTTTGGATTTGTTTGGATCTTTGTCATAAGCCTCTTGTCCTTGTTGAATGGAAATAGTTGTATACTTCTCCATGTGTGGAACTCAAAAAACTATGTCAAAGAACTTTGTATCCAATCTCATCATAAATTGCCCAGAAGAATCTCTAACACTCCTATCATCCCTAATATAGTGCAAGGCAACTTTTAAGACAAATTATGGGCAGTGGGCAATAATTGGAGACAAAGCCACTTGATGAAGATTACTGTGGAAAATTGCTTGCAAGTCTTCTTCCAATGGTGACTTTTTTGTTCTCTTTACAAAGTCCTCCATATCAAGGTGAACAATTTGTGTGTCTTTGATCTCATTGATCTTGGAGGTCACAACAGTAGCCAGGTAGACACCCTAATACTTGTACTTCATTTTATCTTTCTTGGAAGATGATGGAGAATCTTTCATTTTCATTAAAATTATAAAAGATCACTGAAAACCACCTTTGGAGAATATCATATGAGAACTTAAGATAACTGCAAGGAAACATGAATTTATCAGATGTTTAGAGCATATGCATTATGAGAGAAAATGGAATGCATGAAGCTGGGTAGACATTTTAGAACGAGCAGACGTGAGCTATGGATTGCGAAAAATGAAGCAATTATGGAAGGAACAAAGTTTGAAAATAAATTTGAAATGATTTTGAGCATTAGTGAAAATTTCTATTTTTTTGTGCAAGAGCGCTGAAAATCAATGCCTTTACATCTTGGAAGAATTGCATCTCTTGCACAAGCACTGAAAAATAGTGCTCTAGCATGTTCTAAGAAGGTTTGGAAAGTTTGATGTACAAGCACTATTTTTCAACACTTTGACAACTTAGGGTAGATCAATTTTGTGTATAAGCGGCAAAAAAATCCACTTTTACATTTGGAAGGAATCATGAACAATTGGCATGTGAAAGCAGTGAAAATCACCATTGTCGCACTATGGGAAGAACAAAGACTCGTGTAAAGGCAGCTATTAGTAGCACTCTTACATGATGAGTTAATCAATCTCAAATGCAGGAGCAGTGAAAATCACCACTTTTGCATCTAAGAACAAACTCAAAAGCTTAATGCATGGGAAAAAATAACCACCCCCACTACATCTAAAGAATGACCCATAATCTTTTGAAACAACTTCAATTTTCATTGCCACTGCCGATGATACGAGATTCCTAACTTATGGAAAACATAAAGACTCGAAACCCAACCTACTCGCGAATGAAGTGTAACTCACTCACAAAAATTAGGATAAAAACCCTAGCCAGGGCACAAGAGTAACATGGAAAAATAAAAACAACCCCAAAAGAGATAGAGAAAAATAAACATCGACAGGGTTTAAAAAGAAAAAGTAAAAGTAATGATCAACAAACAAAACAAATGAAAATCTAACAAAAGAGTAACTAAAATGAAAAGATGAAAGCATACTTGAAAATGATGAAAAGTAAAAACCCTAGTCCAGTCGCCCACGAAATTTTCCAATACAATATCAAGGGAGGTCGCAGGATTGTTGACGTAAGGAGAAAGGAAGAAAAATGGTTTAATGAACATAAAATGATCTTACAACGGCTTAAAAAGCCATTTAAAATACTTAAAATATAAATCATTAATTAACTAGAAGTTCATTAATGATCACGCATACAGAGAGGGAAATTGTAGGGGTGGTGAAAATCACCACCTCGACAAATTCAAAATTGTCAAAGGTGCGCAAGCGGTAAAAAAGACCACTCCAACATGTCAAAAAGAAAAACTTAACTTCACATGCAATAGCGCTGAAAAATAACACTCTAACATATGATATGTGAGAGAAGTGTAGGAGTGTTGAAAAACAAAACTCTGACACTTAGAGAATTTTTATAACCCTGCTCATGTAAGGGCATTGAAAAATAACGCCCTTGCATGGGCAAGAAATTTTTTAACTCTTGGAGGCTAAAATCGACAAAACATTGGTTTTGAAGGTTTTTGAGAAACGATGAAGGATGAGCACTCAAATGGATGATTCAAGGCTCAGGAGCATACATGAAGGCCAATTGAAATTTGCATCGTTTTACGTGCTTGGAGTGCATGGGCCTATGTAATAGACTGGTTTCATAGGGGGTTATCCTATGAATCAAGCGCAGTTGGATTCGAGGATAACATGCTCATGGATGGATTACCCATATGCATGGGAATATCAATCGGACAAGGTTATATAATTCAGTAAAAGTATATAAATAATATATATACATTCCATGTATATATGTTGATCAATATGATTGTGTTAATATGTGTTTAAATATCAAAGTATGATATATATATAAAATACGTGTATGTATTGACATAATGGAAATGTCCATACATGTATATTAATATATATATACACACACACACATATATATATACATATATATATATATACATACATTATTATATATAAAATATAAGGATACATATGTGTATTCATATATCAAATAATAAAACTCTATTAACTTGTGAATTATGTATGTATATATGCTTATATGCATGTTAATTCACGATGTATATATATATATTGAATATATATGGTTATGATTTTCTATGGCTAGAATTATCATTTATGGCGTGTAGCATATTGTAGATGTGGAAAATATATCGATTGACATTGCACATCTGATCCTGACTACTAACACCATTTCATCCTAAATCATCCCTCGGTCCAACCATTTAATCGAATACCCTTATTTGATTAAATCCATCAATCTTCCTCTCTTAATTAAATAAATCATTTATTTGATTAAGTCATTCTTTCTTATTAATTAAATCAATTAGTCTGATCTAATTATCCCTATTTAATTAAATAATCAATTTTATTTGATTAAATCCCTAAAGTCTATCTCATTAAATAAAATAAATTAAAACCTTATTTGATTTAATCTAACTTCAACTCTTTTAATTAATTAAATAAAAAATCCTTATTTAGTTAATCCTTTTATCATATTCTTCTCATATTTGATTTAAATCAACCCATAAATCTAAGTCAAATTTGTCACATCATCTAATCCTTCATAAAATTAATTAACTTTTGATTAATTTAATCCTAATTCATGTCCCATCATCTAGCTTTTGCCACTTGCACATGGATATAGATTTAATTCATTTATTAAATCCCTATTTTCTCTCAACATGGCATAATAGAGGAATATTCTTTCAAATTTGAATTCCCTCCAAGTGGACTTTGTCCTTCCAACAAGGCATTTATTTCATTTCATAAGTCCTTTTGCATTAAGCCAAGTGGCCATTACTCCATTTGACTCTCCCTCCACCTTGTCATTTCACAAATTTCAAATTTCAAATTTATGCATTTATAGGCACATTCATCAAAATGTGCACATCCTCCATCCATTTACATCTTGACAAGTGGCACCTTTCCATTGGTTGATTGTTAGTCCCACATTGCTTCATTTTGGGCATTTCTCCAATTTGTCATTCTATAAATAAGAGGCTTCTTTCCTCATCTCATCATCCACAATTTGAACAAAGTTATTATACTCAAATCCATAGAAATCTTCATCCATTTCATCAAAGTCTTAGCTAGGTTATGCATATTTTTATCTTGGAGCACACTTCAATCTTCAACAAAGTGGATCACACCTTTTTCAAATCATCAAAGCTTGCATAGGAGTTGGGAAAGGGCCAATTTCCACATCAAATTGGCACCAACTCCCCCAAGAGATTAAGAGTTTGCTTTGTATTTGAATAAGATTTAATACCTTTGGTTTATACTTGTTTATATTCTTCATTTCATTCCTTTTCCTTTACAATTCAAATGGATTTCTTGGGGAATCATGATACTAACTTGCATTTGATTTAATATGGTGTTTGTTCCATGTGTTTGTGCAGGTTTGGAATCTTGGTTCACA
>VDFB02080520.1:9296-26827 GCA_007258455.2 Sequoia sempervirens | reverse complement strand
AACATGCACATGCACACATACATGCACATCATCTGATATCGGATGACCTAAGTCCTCTGAAACAGTTGCCTCCACCATATCCACCAAACGATCAAGCGATGAATCAACATCTGCATCCATCCGATCTATCCCATGTCGTGTCATAAATGATGAATGTAGAGGACTATGAAGGTGAGATGGCATCGGTGATGATGAACCAAAACCAATCAACATATCAGTAAAACCCATAGTTTGTGCAGCTACCGTATGAACTGTAGGTAGATCCTGATGCGCACTACTGCTCGGCTAAGAGTGATGGGATCCTGGAATTGAATGACCTCTATGTCTCAAATGATCTCTAACATGCTCTATACCGATCCCATTGTTTGATGCAATGTGGGCATATGCCTCCAACAGGTCCTCAGCCAAACAATGCAGAGTCATGTGTAACATATCTCCTGTAAGTGCATCAAGTTGTGTAGGAGTAGGGATGTCGGCCACTATAAAAGGATCCATGGTGGTCCATTGTGCTGAAAATGGTGTGGATCGAGAATGTCTAGATATCAAATACTGACCTACACGATCATCAGATATCCTAGTGGTGGCAGACACAATGTCACCTAAAGTGTCAATTGCTTCCTTTTGGGAAGCAACGACAACCTCATCTGCTATGGGGGCTAGAGCTGGGGTGAGAGCAGGAGACCTATCACCAACCAATACCCTAAACACTGGGGGTGGTCTATCTGCTCGATGATAGGTGGGCCTATCAACAATCCTACCACACCCCTTACCAGCATATGGTGGAATGTCCAAGTAGTTAACTTTGAGGCCCAAATGGACCTCAACATACAACTGCTGAACAAAATACAATGGAATATGGTCATTGTTTGGGTATAGACCATGTGCTGCAAGAAATCATGGGTAGATCAATGATGCCATAGCATGATCGACACATCTAGTGACCTGGTATCCCCTAACCTTACGCACATTTTGATAAAATGGAAAACAAGTGGCTTTTATCATTTCTTTGGTGACACTATCTTGTATTTGTTTAAGGGGAACGTCACCATGTACTTCTTCCCACATGCGGGAAAGAATAGCAATCACTCTATTTGGGGAATATGCACTAGTCCTCTCAAGTTCATCTTTTAGTTTTTCTAGACTATGCAATATTAACATGCATGATTCACTATATATCCCCAAGTTTGCACCTTGTGCTAATGAATCTCTCAATTTTTTATCTCATTACTAGTATTTGCAAACAAAGAATCTGGCGCAGGTGGAACATGATCTTCATTTTCCATGTTATATATATATATATATATATATAGTAGACCTAAAAACAATGAGACTTTGGTAAATAATATATCTAGATAAAGAGAATACAAATCTAAAATAGAACTTGTAATAATTCATCTACTCATCAATAATATTTTCATACTATTAACAATTTAAAAGAATTGGAGACAACTATAATCTATAACATAACATCCTTAAATGGTTCAAATTTTAAATGAAACGATGAAAGAAAGAATAAGAATAAAAAGATTAAAGTATAAAATCATTTGAAAATAATTGGGGATAAAAATATTTAACCTAATAGTTGTTAACATAAATGAACTTCAATTATATAGCCAAGAACATAAAAAAATTATAGATTGGAAAGAAAAACAAATATCTCATATTACTTGAATCAAATCTAATAAAGTTTGACTTCATTGCATACTTGTTATAAATATCTCACATGAACCAATGAAACCCAATGCGTCTCCAAATTACATAAGAAGAGAGAACCTAAATGTGAAGAAGAAAAAGAAATTCAAAATCCATCTTTTTGTAATGAGCTTGTTAAAATTTAAAAACATTCAAGAACCCCAAAATGGTTTGAAATTGATGAGCATAATAGAAATTCTTGAAGGAAAGAGGTCATCACAAACCATTCGGTTGTGGGCTTCAAAAAATTTCAATGAATGGTTTTCCAATAAGATGTATTAACCAAAATATTCCAAATTTTTATACAATTACTAAAGATGTACAAAATGAGACCTTTACTAAATAAATTTCAAAGATTCATGTAAACAAAAAGTTTGATCGAAATAATATTGTTGTTAAAGTTTTTTTTAATGCATTCAATTCTATTGTAAATAATAGTAAGGAAAAAGATAAAAGAGTTGCTCATAGACTAATAACATCATTAGTAACAAATTAAATAATTAAAAAGGCTCAATTATTAAGGTAAACTTGTCTTGAATTAAGCCTAAATCGTAAAACATTATCAAAAGTACTATCAATAAGATCATGATTAGAAAGTCCTATTCAAAATCATACTTGGGCTTTTAGCAGTAGGCTTCCATGAGTCGATAAGAAGCTAATTAATAGCACATAGGATGAAATTCAACAATTTTGACACTCTAACTCTAGATTTACATATGAGGTTGGAAACAACATTTTTTATACTCTACCTAGGCCATGATTTTTTTATTAGTACGAAGAGTTTATGATAGAAATACATCCATTATGGTTGAGTTAAAAGTAGGTTAAATATTATTTTTCTTAAAAAATCACTTTTATATAAATGTAGGTGTTTTGGAGAACAAAGCTATAGTATGAATAAGTGATTGACATCGATGGCTATAAATTTCAAGGTGGGGACATTCAATATAATTCATAAGGTGTTATAATATTAAATGCTTTCATTGTTTAGTTAATTTTAATCAATGTTGTATGATTTATTAAACATTTTTGTAATATATAAATGTAGGTGTTCTGGGGAGTAGCAGTGGTAGATCTAGCTCATTGAGGAAGGATATAGGTAGAGAGGAGGAGTGACCTTGACAAGGATTGAGACATGGATCACCTCAGGGTGGTAGATATGAGTGGAACATATCCATAGAGAAGGAGAGGCGAAGAGGATAGATATAGAAAAATGTGATCAACATAGATTAAATAACAAATAAAGTATAAATCAAATACTTTAATAGCATTAAATATAAAATGTAACTAAGCATTTGTGGGTTTGCATCCCACCAAGCATGTCAATTTGTAAGCATTGAATTTAAATAAATGAGACATTGAGGAAAATAAATGTAGACTTCAAATTGAATTAAAAAATCACCTCTAATAGAGTGAAAAGATGAATTACACAAAAAATGAACTAAAATTATAATGAAATACATATTGACAAATGGATATATCTTGCAAATGATAAAACATTTAAATTTCCCAACTAGATAAAATATACTTGCTCAAAATTGAGACGATAAAATGATGGATTTGATCTCAATTTATAGATTTTTTATATGATGGATAAATTGCTAGGATTTGATCATGTATCATGAGTTTTTAACCCAATTAAAATGTGGCTACTATTATTACCTAATTAACTAATTTATTTATTTAATGAAATTTCTTAATTATTTTGATCAATGAATTGATTGAATTATTTTCAATTTTTATCTAATTTGATTAAATATGTTAAATAATTTGATTGATATATAAACTAATTTATCATAATTTTCATTGAATTATCTAGGAATAATAGATTAAATACTTGGATTTATTTTAATTTATTTCAATATTTGTGAGAGAATGATTCATTTAAATATTTGGTTAATTTATTCTACTCGAGTAACAATGGAGGCCGATTTGATCAATAGGAGAGCATTCATCCCATCCCAAAAAGGGAGTACATTTAGAGTTTGGGACTTTTTTTTCAAAATGCTGAAGAAAATTTTCAAGATTGATTGCTGGCGTGTGGAGTTAGTAATTTGGGTGACCGTAGGTGACCAAATTCTATATGAAACTCTCTAGTTAATGTCTCTCTCTTAGGTAGTGTCTTTATTTTTGTTTAATGCTATGGATCTTCTTCAAAATTATGGTTTAGTTGCTTAGTTTGTAGTGGATTATGTTTTATAAGTTCTTTTTGGACCATTCCCTAAACAATGCCATTCAGGATGATGACTTACATAATGAAAAATATTTTGTTGGGTGTTTGCTTAGACACAAAGTTTTAAAGGAAAACTCTAGTTTCCTTTGTGTTTGAATTTCTTTGAAATGAACCTTGCAAGAATGGGATGAATCTTTAGTGGAAAATACAATCAATGGACATAAAATAGAATTGGGTGCTCTATTGTATGGAGAAACAATGGAGGCACATAAGGAAATGTTGTTTCTCCTCACTCATGTCCCTCACCCTCTGCTAGTTTTTGCTATATATATGTAATATATGGGCACTCAAAAAATATGTAATATATGTCTTCTTTTTAGTTTTTTTTCATTTATGGTAGGTTTTCTTAATCAATTTTGTCTATATATGATTGCTACAATCCTATTTGATGGGTCTCTTGGTTTTGTCCCTACACCTTCATGATTTGTGGGTTGACATGCCCTTCTCTATTTTGTACTTTACTATGGAAATTTTTACAATAAATATTTTAATTAGTTTAGGCCTTGATCGTTTTAGGTCTGAAAAGAAAAATTAATTTGATTTTGATAAAGTGTAGGAATTAAGGTATCATGAATTTTGTTAATAAGTGGATGTTAGGTGTTCGGGTGGGGACCATGGTATGGATATGAGTGTATGTGAGATTTAGTGTCTACAAAATCCAAAGGTAAATCAAAATATTATAAACATCAAACTTTTTTTGGAAGGATAATATAAAACCAAATCTAAACACAATATAAACATTGTAATCACAACCATACGTACTATATATATGAGATTGCATACAACCATGTGTAAAATTTACAACCATGTAAAATTTATTCATATGTTGTTTATTAAGAAAAAATGTCATAAATTATATTTCTAGAAATAAAAAGGACTACAAATATGGAGGGAAAAAATTAAATAATCTCAACATAGCAAGGATTTTACAAAGTGATAGATAATTTTCTCAAAAGAAAAAGGATGTGTTGTGCACAAGACAACAAACCACTTTTTCATGTTTTTTGATGTCTAAATATTTACTTTCCATACATGTTTGTGAATACCACATAAATTGAGATGCACGATTATTTTAAAATCTTCACATGCATCTTAAAGTGGAAAAAAATGTAATGATAAAATTTGCATATCCATATTATTCCTATTGTATTTTTTGCCTCATTTTGAATATATATATATATATATATATGGTGCAATATTGTGCAAAGTGGTAATAATTCCCCTAGAGTTTATGACCTATTATATAGACATAAATCAAACACTTGAACTCCATTTTTTCCTTACACATATCTTATCAAAGCATTTTTTTGACACATATCCACATATCCACATATCCACACAGATCCACTTTTCCTAATGAATCTTATGTGTATGTCTAATGGTGGCATGTGGAAGGATAAATATGGCTATTGAAAACTTTACCATTATCTTGACAACTAATTATGGCTATATGATTATCTTATTGTAATGAACCTAAGTTCATTCGATAGATATTAGTGAAGTTGAATTAGGAAGCATGGATTGTGCTTTATTATACACATTTTACGTTTAAAAATATGGGTCTAATTTTTGCGATATTGAAAGTCAATTAAATTTCTTCAATAGTATATCCAAGGCATAGGGATATATTAGTGGTAAGAGTAGTGTAGGATAAAAAGGAGAATGTATAAAGAGGGGAAGGTCTAGAAAGGTAATGACATGGTAATGGAAGAAGAAGTTACACTATAAGGTTAGATTTTCATAGGATAAGGAGGAATGGTATGAAGAACATATCTATATAGGATAGTGCTAGTAGTAACAATGGTGCGAACATATATAAAAGGATGGGAGATAAGAAAAATACTAGTGGAGAGAAAGGCGGTAGGACATGGGTGGTGGATCCCATGTAAGTGGTAACTATAGTATGATAGGAGGAATCATCTTCTTTAATGTGGCTCTTTATATGGTTGTCATTAGCTGTTTATATGGAAAAATGATTCAATCGTCATTTTATTTACTAGTCATATTAGAGTTAAGATGAAAACTCCATAAAACAAGATTTTAAAGGATATTGATTCAACTAGATAAAAGATCAAGGAAAACACTCTCAAACATGCAATATACCCCAATTTCTCAGACAATGCATATTTCCTAATAATGTGTGCAACTAAAAACTAATAACATGTAATGAATGGATGTAGGTGATAATAATTAAATAATCCTAATTGAACTAGGGTTGTCCTTTTTATATATTTAAAAAGTTGTAAGAGCATTGTATGAAATTGTAAGATGGGAATTACTTATGAAATGTTATATGACACATAAGAGAATAAAAAATGGGGATTACACTAGAATATTGATTAGAATTATGAAAATCATCAAGATCATCTTAAATAATGGGTTTGAATATGTCAAAATGGAGTGTCGGTTATGAGGAGGAGGATTTGAATTTTTTTGACAAGATGTAAAGCATTTGCTAAATACATCCTATAAACCAAGTCAAGGAATATAATGTTGAAATTTGTGCCAAATTTGGTGCCATTTTTAGGTCATTATTTTGGCTCGTGGCTTTGGTTAAACCACACTTTCTTTATGGTTTATTTTTTTTCTATTTATGGGTGCTTGAGATGGAGAAAGCATAATGATTTTGTAGGTACCATCATGCTACTAGAAATTACTCCATATAATTCACATGTTTAAATGATACTACTATAAGGGTATGCACATGAATATTTTATTGTAAATGATATTATTATCAAATAATATAATTGGTTCATGTTTTTGGTTGTGAGATTTTTCTTCCAAGAGGATTTTCCCATGTACATAATTATGTTATAAATTTATAATTTATATTTTTTTCTTGTAACTAAAATTAAATCTATTTATCCATAGCTTTGATTGTTGAAATGGGAAGGCATATTTCATTTACACAAGACAAAAATGTATGCAAAATGGGGAAGCAAAATACTGTATGTTGAAAATGCTTTAAAAAATTTCAAACAAATGTAATTTGAATTCAACAAATTTAAAAAAAATTGCATTTAGGGTTTCAAATTTAAACAAATAGATGCATTTTGAACTCTAAAAAAATTGAATTTTAAATACCTAGTGCTCAATAATGCTCGATACTCGATATGCAAACCAGAATGATGAACTTTGAAGAGACGAACTTAAATTTGCTTTCGCCAAAAAGAAAAACCTTTGTTTGGTCGCTGTCATGCTCTCGATTCACCGCACGCACCAGGGAAAGTGACTGGTAAAATTAGAAAGTAAAAGTGACAGTTGAAAATGAAAGAATTTTTAGTTTTTTTCATATTTAAGGGGTTCGGTCGAACCCATGTTTGACCGAACCTATTTAAATATATATTTTATTTATTTAGGTTTTCTTGGTTTGGTCGAACCATGGTTTTGGCCGAACTCAATGGTTCGACCGAACCCCTTGTGAGGTTCGGTAGAACCATTGGGTTTGGCCAAACCCATTGAATATGGTGAAAAGAAAAAATGTGAAATTTCCTTCCTCTTATAAATTGTAAACCACTATTCTAAAGCCGCCCATATGCAAATATTAAAATTTTCAATATAAACTTCTTAAATCAAATGGCATCCTCTTTCTACTACTCCCATAACTCAATGGCATGATTAACAATGAAATCTCAAATAGCACTTACACAGAAATCTAAAGAGATTGATTTAGAGGGGTGCTACAAATACAATACTTGAAACCATCAAATGGTACGCAAAACCATGAACTAAAACCAGCTAAAAAGTGGCACCCATCCTTCCTCCAATTAAATATTCCTATGATACATCCAAAAAAAAAAACATGTGTAACTTCCATTTTACAACTTTTTTATGTGTCCAACACATTTTTTACATCTCTCATTTCAGGAAACCCAACTTTCAAAGGTCATAACTTTTGATCTGGGAGTTTGATTGATGAAATTTTTAAACCGTTGGAAAGATTGTGAAGTGATCTATCAATATATAACCAAATTTACCAATTATGAAAACTTTTGGGCCCAAATAAAGCTTCTAAGGAATTCAAAATGGAATTTAAACTTTCAAAAATAGAAACTTTAATATCTTAAATTCCATACATGATCTTGCAATTAAACTTCATGAGCATGTTTCAAATATTTGGGGAAAACTCCACACCAATAAATTATCAAATGTAAACTTAATATAAATATGAACCTCGTGTAATTTCAAGGTTGAAACATTATTTTCCTAACATTATCCCACTTTTTGGAGACCTTGCAAGAGCAAAGGGGTATCAACATTATAATTTAATTGCTAGGGGACATGAGTCCCACAAACTATGAACACCATTTTAAATTCCCTATGCTCACATGTTTAGTTAAATAATCTAAAAAAATCATCAAGCATCTACCTTAACCAACTCCACCCTACCAACCTCAATCATTCTCTAATAAAATAATACAATACATCTATGTGCTTGGTTTTGGAATGAAATGTTGGGTTCTTAGCTAGGTAGATCACACTCCAACTATCACCATAAACTATTACTATACCTTTTCTAATTCCAAAATTTGAACACAATATGTTAAGCCAACGACTTCTTTACAATCATGAGTAGCTTCCATATACTCAACTTCACTAGTGTGAAAAGCAACCACAACCTATCACATAATCATCCAACTAATAGAACCACCAAATAAAGTGAAAAAATAATCATTGGTGTATCTTCTACTATTAGCATTACCTACCCAATTTAAATCCAAATAATGATGAGTATCAAGGGAATTCCCATCTCTTGCCATATCGCCATGACAACACAAAGAATACTCGAAGATAGCCCACAAATATCTGGAGACTCTTTTAATTGCATCCCAATGAATTCTATAAGGATTATACATATATCTTGAAAGAACTCCTATTTCTTGGGAAATGTTTGGTTTAGTGTAGACCATACCATAGATCAAGCTTCAAACTACACTATGGTATGTCAGAGTTCTCATATCTTCCATCTCTAATGTGGATGTTGGAAAATTTGGCAAAAATATCTTTATTCTAATTGTAAAATGAACACATAATGGTCTACAATCTAAATTTTTATTCACTCTATCTCTTCTAACTTCCATATCAACAATGTTTTTAGTTGCACCAAAATCTTTAATTTCAAATTTAGCTGAAAGTTGAGAGTTCAGTTTTGAAATAATACCTTTTCTTTTAGTAGTAAATAACATATCATTAAGATATGAAGCTCAATAAATAGGAAATGATCATGAATATATTTATAATAAATAAAGTGATCTAATTTATAATGCTCAAATCCTAAAATCAACACATATGTATCAAATTTTTGGTAACATATCCTAGGACTATATTTGAGGCCATACATATATTTATTCAATTTATTAAAAAAATTACTTTTACCTTTCACAACATATTGCTCTAGTTATGTCATATAAATATCCTCCTCCAAATATCTAAGAAGGAAAGTTGTTTTCACATCCATTTTCTCAACCTCTACATCATAAGCAACAACAATAAAAAGAAAAAATATAGTGGAGGGTATGTGCAGGATCATGATGGGCCAAAAAGTGGCAATATGATGGGTATGTGTAGGGTATGTGGCTGATGGCTTTTTGTTTACCCAAAATTGATGAAATGAAAAGGGTTTTTAAAGGAGATTCTTAGCTTTCCACCAATACAAATTATGCTTTAATTTGAATTTAATAAATTATTATTATTCATTTTCTATTTGAATTACGACTAAAGTCCTAATTGATAGGCTGATTGAAAAACATTTATAGCTTTCAAACAGTGTCACATTTTTTGAATCCAAAACATGTGTCACATTATATGCTTCACATACTATAGGATTAAAAATAAATAAATGAATTTCATGAAGTTTTGACCAAGTTAAGGTGGCCAAACATATGAGTTTTTATATTTTTTAAAATTTGCAATAAAAAAATCATAATTAATTATTTACTTGGAAAAAAATTACAAAAAAATATGCATCACATCAGGACAGGAGTCCTCTACTTATATCTAAAATCTTATAAAAAAATATTATCATTTTATTGTGGTTAGGGTGGTCAAATAGACAACCACTTATTTTTTCCCTGAAATTTAAGTACTACTGCATTGAAGTTTCAAATTTTTACCAAATAGATTTTTTATTTTTTTAAAATAAATCTAGTGGTTTAGAAACTACATTCAATTTTCTAAAGATTATATTCTTACATATTTTTGAAATAATATATATAACTTATTCAAATTTTTACGTCAAGTTTCCTAACTCTCATTTTTCTGAATTTTTTGCCACTTAAGTGCTTGTTTTTTCCATGATGATCCCACAAATACCCTAGATGATTTTTTTACAATAGGAGAAAATATCTCACCATAATCAAAATCCTCAACTTGAGAGTAACCTTTTTTAACCAACCATTCTTTTTACTTATCAATACCATCATTTTTACCTACCCTTTTCTTAGAAACCCATTGATATCTAACATGTTTTTATCCTTCAAGTAATGGTAGAAGATCCCATGTATCATTCTTTTTCAAAAATATCATTTATTCATCCATAACAATATTCTAGTATTTTGCATCATTCATACCTAATGGGCCTCTTCTATAAATCAAGGTTTATCAATGTTAGTATTCAAAGGAAAAAAAGATCTCCAACTATTAGGTGGTTTTCTATTCCTTTTATACCTTAAAATAAGATAAGTTTAAATTACTTCCTCTTCTTCTAAATGTTCAGAGCTAGATGAGCTCTAAGCCTTAACTTCTTATCTGTCCAAAAGCCTTGATGAAACTTTCAAAGGAATAGAAGGAAGTTGAGTCACATCTTTCTTTTGACCCTATTTTGGTTGTAAGGTAATAGAAGAAGGAATAGTTTCTCTAAAAAAAATTCTTGTATTATATTACATTCTCTACTACAAGATCCCAAAGATTGTATTCTTTCACACCATAGCTATATCTGACGAAGATAGATTCCACAACCTTTTTATCCAACTTTCTTCACTTCTCCTTCAACACGTGTGCGTATTCCTTGCAACCTAAAACTCTAAGATGTCTCACTAAAGGGTTGTGACCCAACCATGCCTCTATAGGAATATTGAAAATAAGAGCTAATACAGGAGACATGTTAATTAGGTAACAAGTAGTGGAAACAACTTTAGCCCAAAACCTTTTTTCTAGACCAACACCACTCAGCATACCCATAGCCTTCTCCATCAATGTCATGTTCATTCTTTTTGCAACTCCATTATGGTGTGGAGAATATGGAGTTATATTTTTTCATAGAATTCCACAATATTTATAAAGCCTATCAAAATCATTAGAGAAAAATTCATCACCATTAACAATCCTCAAACATTTTATTTTATTTATAGTCTACAACTCAACCATTTCTTTAAATTCTTTAAATAAGCTTAAAAATTTAGATTTTTTCTTTAGAAAATATATCCATGACATTCTACTATAATAATTGATAAAGAAATCTAATAATATGTGGATTATCCAATTGAAATGCATTCATCCAAAACCAAAGTTTCTAATGATTCTACTAAAAACTTGGGGATATCACTTCTCATTACTCCTATGAGAATTTATAGCCTTGTATAAAAACTCCAATTATGACATTTTATCAATGAGAGAGAACCTCCTTCAATATAGGAGAAAGTGTGGAAAAATACCTTAAAGGGTATTGTTCACACCTATTCAAACTACCACTTATAAATAATCAATAATATGATAGTACTAAACTATAATTATTTTAAATAGAATATGATTAATAAAGTATATATGAAATATAAATATTTCTAACCTTATATTAGAATAACATATAAATTTTATATGAGTATGACCCTTAATAATATTATGTTCTAATCTAATCACACATGCTTTGTAACTTTTATTTTCTCTAAATTCCATCAAGGTTATTAGCTATGGATCAATCAAGTGGGGGACCCAGAGGGATCCCCCATCAACTAAAGAAACAAATTTGTTAGTAAAGAAAGGTGGGAAGGCTTTTCCCGAGACAGTGAAAGGAGAAAACGAAAATAAGGCTTCCTCTTAATTGGGGGTTTTTGGTCAAGGTGTAGAAAAGGCTCTAATGTCCCCTCCTTTTGGACTAGATTCCTTCTTCAAAGAATAATATCTAGTATCCTTTATGGATAAGGTGGTAGGTGGCAAAACCAAAAAAAAAAGACATTCTAAGGATCTATGATCCTTTGGAAGCTATGTGCTCGAAAAAAGGTCTTGAGATGGATGTTCCTGATGAGCTTATCAATGAGAATTTCAAGTCTTCATCTCTCTCTTGTAGGTAAGTTTCTTGATTTTCAACCTAACATTGATCAAGTTAGGAAATGGACCCTTAAGGTTTGGAAACTTAAGGGATTTTTTGATATAAGTGCAATAGAAAATGGTATGTTTCTCTTCAATTTTATGAATTAGGAAGATTTGATAGAGGTTCTTACTTTTGGTCCATGGGAATTTGATAAGAACTTTAAGAATTATTTATCATTGTGCAAATGGAATCCTAGTTTGGATCCTGATCAGTAGATGTTGGAGAAGTATCCCTTACCTAAGTCTTCCTTCTAGGACTCCCTTAGAATTTTGGAATAATTAAATCTTCCAAGGTATCACCAACTCTTTTGGAAACTTCCTCGTGGTTGACAAAGTAACTCAACAAAGGACGAGACTAATTTTTGGTAGGATATGTGTTAATGTCATAGTTAATAATATTTTTCCTTCCTCTATCTCCTTGAATTCTAGGTTTAAGGTATGGAACCAAACATTATAATATGAAAATATTGGCATTTTTCTATCAAATATACAAAAAAATGGACACTCAAGTGATTCTTGTAAATATTAGTATCAAGAAAAAATTGTTTTCTCAAAAAAATGATGATAGGGCAACACTACCTCTTGAGAAAGTTTGTAGTAATAAATAAGTTTTGGGGAAGGATACCATATTGCAAAAAAAATCTAAACATATCTACGAAAGGAAAAGGTGAAATCTAAGGAAGGAGAAATGGGAGGTTCTAACAAAAACCAAGACACATAAATATCCATGAACACCCTGCAAGAGTGTGTTGGAAGGAATGGAGAAGAAAAAAACTTGGACAATAGAATTCAAAAAGAAGAAATAAATCAAAGTAAATAGAATGAAAGATACCTCCCATAGGATCTGTATTTAATTAAGGATGGCATGCTTAGGGAAGTTAACTCAAACTCCCTCTCTTCAATAACCAATGGGGTCCTTGAAAATGGTGAAATCCAAACAGATTCAATAAAACATCACATTGAGAAGGAGAGTAAGGTTTCAATAAAATGGTTTAGCCTCTAAAGGGTTGTTAGGGAGCCAAAGCAATGCTTTTTTGAGTCCCTATAATTTTTACTATTTGATGATAATGAGGCTCCTTCTCCTCCTATGAAATACTCTGAAGGTGTTTTAGACAAGGAGTGGACTCATATTAAGGGGTAAAAAAGAAGAAAAAAGTAGATGCACGTGGGAGGAGACCAAAAACCAAGGAGACCCTCTCAAAGGGAAAACTGTGCAAGGGATGTTGTAAGGGATGTAGCTTTAGGAAAATAAAAAAAATCTAGATTGCATCTTGGGGGGAAAGAAATAGAAAAAATGAGAGCTTGGGGGCCAAGCCTGCATTTTTTGGTATAAAATTTGATACTAAATTTCCCCTTTCTAGCTATGAAGATAATTTCTTGGAACCTCAGAGGGTTGAATAGCCCTTTTAAACATCTTATTAAATTTTGTATTGCTGATCAAAAAGTGGACATTCTACTTATCTAAGAAAAAAAAATTCAATAATCCACCTTTGACTAGATTATTAAAAAATTGGCCTAATGTGGACTATTGTGTTAGTGCTACTAAAGGTTCCTCTAGAGGATTAGTTACCCGTTGTAACCCTTCCAAGATAAAAGGTACTAAGGAAAACCATAGTAAAAAATATTTGTTGATAGTCATGGAAGATATAAAAACTTTAGAAAAATGGAACTTGGTCAATATGTACACTACAAATACTATGATTTCTAGAGTCCAACTTTGGGATTCCTTATCTTCTCTTATTTCAAATATAAATTCTAATAATTGAATGCTTGGATGGGATTTTAATACTCCTTTATTCCCTTCTAAAAAAATGAGGGGCTTGGATGATTATTCTAGCAATATAGTGGAGTTTGTCAAGTTTATTTCTTCTCAGTCTTATGGATATTAATCTCCAAGGTTCTTTATTCACTTGATCTAGTAGGATACAAGGATATAACCATATTCAAGTTAAACTCAACAAGTTCTTGATCTCTAGTATCTGGGATATTCTTCCTACGGTTAATTTAAATTCTCTTTCAAGAATGGGTTCTGACCATTGTGCTATCCTTTTGGACAAGGAGGAGGTGATGGATAGGGGCCCTTTCCCTTTCAGGTATGAAATTATGTGGAGCTCTCACCTAGAATATAAATAGATCTAATTCAAAAATGTTGGAATTTCCCTTTTCATGGTAATCTAATGTACTACTTTGTTCAAAAATTAAGAAAGATTAAAGATAAAGTAAAGGATGGAATAAGAGCTCCTTTGGAAATTTATTTCACAAAAAATAAGATTATTTATTTTACAATGAAATTCAAACTAGAATGGATGAATGAATTAATAAAAAGGAGAATACCAAAAAAAAAGAAAGGAATATTTGTATAGAATGCATTCAAATCTCAAAGATGGAGAAAACCTTTTGGAAACAAAAATATAGGAATTAGTGGCTAATCGAGGGAGATAGAAACATAAATAAAATCCATTATTCCACCTTGAAACATAGAAAAAATAATAATATAAGGTCCTTGGTTAATGAAAATGGCACTATTCTAACTCAAGAAAGTGTTATAGTAGATGCTTTTGTTTCCTTTTAAAAGAAGCTAAAGCTAACCCTAATAGGATTCCTATGGGATGGATGAGCTTCTTGAAGTCATCCCTAATGCAATCTTTAATCAAGGTCTAAAGGAGTGGGGAAAACCTATTATGATACAAATTAAAAATGTGATATTTTCCTTTAGAGCTCATAAGGCCCTAGGTTTGGATGGTTTCCCTCCTACTTTCTTTCAAGATTTATGGGATGCCATCTTAAATCAGCTCCTAAATGTTGTTAGAGATTTCTTTAGGTTGGGGAGATTACTCAGTAAAATAAACTCCACTTTTATTGTGCTAATCCCCAAGAAACATGATGGTGCATCCTTGTAATACTATAGACCTATAAGCTTATACAAAATAATCTATAAAATATTTTCTAAGCTTATTGTTAATAAACTAAAAGATGTTCTTTCTAGGTTGATATCTCCTAGTTTAAAAGGGTTTGTAAAAGGAAGAAAAAATTTAGATGAAGCCTTAGTAACTCATGAATAGATTCACTCTATGGATTTTAGCAAGAAAATAGGTTTGGTTCTTAAACTTGATATCTCTAAGTCCTATGATAGATTTTGTTGGCCATTTCTTACAACTATTTTTGAGAATTTTGGTTTTAAAGGTCTAGATTTATTAAGACGATTAAAGTTTATTTTACTACCCCATATTTCTATGTCTTGATAAATGGAGTTCCTTAAGGGTTTTTCTCATATGGTAGAGGTTTAAGACAATGATATCCCCTCTCCTACTTTTTTTTTATTATTGTTGTTAAAGTTATTGCAAGAAACATCTAGAAAATATTAACCAAAGATGCCTTAATAAAGGGGTCAAAGTTGAGATTCTTCTCTTCTTCTTGCTTCTCACTAACAATTTATGGGTGATACTACTATCTTAAGAGAGAATTCAGTGATTGAGTTTGCTCACTAGAAATATATTCTTCAGTATGATGCTATGGCTTCTAGTCAACATATCAATTATATAAAAAGGAAGATCTATTTTTTTATGTGGACTAGATGCTTAAGGACATGGTTATGAGAAATTTAGGATGCCAAACTACTATTTTTTTGCTTCTTATTTTGATATGCCTTTAATTACCAAAAAACCTACTAATAACTATTGTAATAACATAATTGAAAGGAATCAAAAAAAGATGGTAAGATGGAAAGGTAAGCTTCTAAGTCAAGCTAGAAAGATTTAATTCTTAAACTTCTCTTTAAAATTTCCGTGTTTACTATCTCTCCTTATTCAAGATGCTTTCTTTTATAGTGAATAAAATTGATCAAACTTAGAGAAATTTCTTCTTGGTAGGTATAAAAGAAAAATCAAGGATTACTCTAGTTAAGCCAGAAAAAGTTGGTTTACCTAAAAATTTGGGTAATAAAATGTCCTTGTTTACTATATTTCTTTATTCAAGATACCTACTTTTATAGAAAATAAAATTGAGCAAATTTGAAGGAATTTCCTCTAGGTAGGTACAAAAGAAAAATCAAGGATTGCCCCAATTAAATGGGAAAAAGTTGGTTTTCCTAAAATAATTTGGGTCCTCATATAAGATGGCTAAAAAATTTCAACAAAGCTCTCCTTACTAAAATAGGATGGAACTTCCTTGAAGGTATCAAAGACTGGTTGGACGTTTTCAAAGAAAAATATCTTGGAAATTATGATCTTAGAAGTTTCTTGTTCTCCTCTAACTTTCGAAATGGACCTATAATATGAAACAACTTAATAAAAACTAGGAATACTTTAAAGCAAGGGATTAGAAGATGAGTTGGTAATGGAAAGAACATAATTTTTGCGGGAAGTGTTGAATAATGGCCCTATTTTTTCCTCTTTTAATCAAATAACTCAAATCAAGGAGAGGCTAATTAGAGTCAATGAGAGATACTTGCATGATTATATCAACTAGGGAGATAATAAACCAAGTAGGAATAATTTCAAATAATAGCTGACAAGAAGAATAAATCTAAGGGGTTGATGTTTTAAGCATATAAATCAAAGGCTATCATTTTTTCTCCTGTAATAGGGAGGATGAATGGATTTGGTGCAAAATTTCATTTGGGGAATCCTTAGTTAAGTCTTCCTATGTCATGATGGGACAAAATCAACTTCCTCCTATTAATTTGGATTGGAGTCTAGTTTGGAATACTAACCTTATTCCTAAAATTAATTACTTATGGTGGGTTGTAGTTCATTGAATTATTCTCACTATTGGAAATCTTAATAAATGAGGATTTTAAATTATAAATAGATGTTCCCTCTACTACGAGGATGTAGAGAATATAAAACATATTTTCTTTCATTTCTCCTCTAGAGAGGTTTGGACTCTTATTTTAAGGATTCTTTTGGTTGAGTGGGGTTTTCCCTACACCCTCAAGGACTTTATGGAAAATTAGAAAAAAAAATCTTTCAACCACCCTATCATAGTGGAATTTTTGAGAAGGATAGCCAAATAGATGCCTCCTTGTGAAGGATGGGTAAAATTCAATTTTGATGGTTGCTCGAAAGGAAACCTGGGTATGGTGGTTATAATTAGAGTTTTAAGAGACCAAAAGGGTAATCCTATTGAAGGTTATGCTAATAATATAGTTATCTAGAATAGTAATGTGGTAGAAGCCATTGCTTCTTTGTGTGACATAAAGATAACTAAAGAGTCGGGATACAATAAATTTATCATAGAAGGAGATTCTAAGTTGATAATAGATAATCTCAAGGGATATTTTATTGTTCCTTGGGTGTTAAGA
>VDFB02080517.1:0-19520 GCA_007258455.2 Sequoia sempervirens | reverse complement strand
TCAACCGGACATCGGAGAACAACAACATGATCATAATCATTGGGATTGCAGTGGAAGCTTGGAGGATATTTCTTCTAGAAATGAAAGATAAGTACAAGATAATTTTATGACTCGAGTAGTAGTTGTACTTCTTCAAATTTTGATCAAATTTTTGAAAGGGAGAGAGAGTGCAGTGAAAAATATGTTTGTCATTGATGTCAAAGGGGGAGAGAGAGCAGTGAAAAATGCTTTATCATTCAAAGGGGGAGCTGTGTTTTGAAAAGAAGTTATGTTTTGAAATTTTGAACTTTGGCAGCATAATCATATTGGTTTCGACACTTAGTCATTTTTCACTAAGTGTTGTCATCAATGCCCAAGGGGGAGATTGTTGGAATATGGCTTCTAGTGTTGTCATTTATGGAAACCTAAGTCATTATTCCAGTCCACATATTAGGATTTGTTCCTACCGATAGGCAGAGTGAAGAACAAAGTTTTACCAGAAGTGAGAATGAAGAACAGGGTATCCGGTTAGTATGTCGATCTGTATGCTTCACTGGATTATCATTTTAGGTTGTGGATCTCGGGGAAGGTTGTTGAGCATCTATTATATCTTATTGTTAATTTTTGTGCTGTCACATTAATTTGTGTATATGAGTTAGGAGATCCGACAGGATGATTTTTCTATTTTATTTGCTCATGGTGGTCGATATGATCAATGTAGCATGTTGTAGATGTATAAGGAGTAATTGTTTAATTGTTTCTTGTGTTGTAAATTTTGTTTTGGGTCCCAAAATAACATTAGAAAAATTTGATGGGTGTGCATAAAATATAATTTGTGATTTGGTCCCACCATTAGATAATTTTTCATATTTTGCTAAAGCCGACTTGAAACGATTGAAATCCTTGATAGCATATATATATGTGAGTTTGGGTAATTCATTTTGGTGTGTGAATAGGTGTGAAGAGTAGAGAAGATGTGTATGTGGATATCAGAATATTAGTTGAGAAAATTTTTCTTGTGTAGAAGAGGATTTTTGTGAAGCGAATTAAGGTAGAGTAGAGCGAAGTACAGAATCAGACATAAGGTCCAAAATTTGATCTATGAGCTTCACCGAAACTGATACCAGACCTTTGTAGATGCTACTTTCTTAGTTCAACCTTTTTTTGTAATCCAAATAGTTTGCAAGGAAGTGATCCTTCCTTATTTTGAGCAGTGAGCTCTAGGTAGTGTGCCTGAATGCATGTGCATTCCCTTTTTCTTCATACTTTTAACTGATTATAAATTGTGGATTAATCACCACCATGGTTTTTCCCCTAATAGGGTTTCCACGTAAAAAATCTTGGTGTTATGGTGTTTTGATTGTCTTCTTCTTGTGATTGCATTTTTACTTCTATTGAAATGTTGTAAATAGATTAAGATCTGAAATGAAATTTAATTACTGTTGAACACTGATTCACCCCCCTCTTAGTGTTCCTTGAGTCCAATAGATCTAACAGACACTTGCACATTCATAAATTTGATAGTCTTGGTTTGATGTATCTCTAATAAAGGGAAATCTAGAAGCACCTTTTTATCATTATATAAGGAAGACACATTACTATTGTTGCCATTTTCTAATACCATGATATTCTCCCTAGGAGGAGAGTTTTTAGGAGAACTAAAAATCAAATGTTCTTGACATTCATGGATTGGTTCTTTTAAAATGACTTCATCACAAGTAGGGGAATGATCAATTGCTGAATTATCTTGATCAATAAGGGTATCCTTAGGTGAAAGGGGACAACTAAGATTTTAATGACTCCCATTCGTTTTGTTTTCTAACATCAAAGCATCTTCCTTACAACTAGGGGAGATACTAGGAGAAGAACCAATATGATTATCATGATCATGTATGACTTCATTCCTTTGTTCGCTAATTTCTTCCAAAAGAGGGTTGTTATAGACCTTAAATATTTGGTCATCTAACACCAACATACCCTTGTCATTGATAATCTCATCTTCCTCGAAATCACTCTCACAAGCCAAAGGAGAATGGAAATTAGGTAAGGTGATGTTTAGGAATGTGTCTATGATTTCATTCTCTTGTGATAAAATATATTCCCAAAGGGGATGAGGAGAAGGAAAACAAGATCCTCATGATTCTCAACAATTGTATCTTCTTTCTCTAAGATACCTTCGTCATTAAAATAAGAGGTATTGTGAGGAAAACAAATATGATTATCATGATTATCTATGTTTGTATGTTCTTCTATCACATCATCCACACAAATAGGAGAGATAGGAGAGGTTGTAAGTTTAAGGAAAGTATTACCATTTTCACTCTCTTGCACTAAGAGACTCTCATAACTAGGGAATGCATTGAATGAATGATTATCATGTTTATTTACTAACTTGTTCTTTGCAAACTTGGAGAAGATTGAAACTAACATTTGGAAAAAGTAATTTATGCAAACTTGAAATGCAATGTAAAGATGTAAAATGAAATGCACTTTTCAATTTTCGAGCAAGATAATTTTTTGGTTACACAATGCAATGATCTGAAAATGAAATGTTGTGAATGCAAAATTGAAATTAAGCAATGCATGAAATGAGCCAAATTAAGCTAGATTTAGTGAAATGCATGCTACAGAAACTCAACCAACTTATATAGATAGGTAATGGAAAAAAAAAAAGTGCAAAAATAGGGTTTTCAATGCTGTGAAAGGCAGTTTTAGGGGCATAAAGGGACTAAGTCACCCAAGGTGGCAAATGAGTCCCAGTGGTGATTTTTTTCAAAATTTTTAGTTTTTTTTGGTTGATTTTTATGTTTTATGTGCTGTATGATGTAGGTCTAAGATGAAAATGTAGAATTTCATAAATTTTTAATGATTTAAGATACAAAAATGCAACCTATATACACTTTCACTAATGCAAAATACAATGCAATGTTAATGCAAGCTAATTCTAGGATGATGATAGACTCCAAAGTCAGAAAATGTGATGTTCTAAGTTTCGAATCACCAAAATGTGGACAAATAATTTGGCACCACAAGGCTCTCTAACACTTCTAGGGTTTCTCACCTAAAAGGAGAGAGGTAGGCCAAAATGTGCAATGTCCCCACTCTAGACTAATGCAAATATGAATGAAATATGCTTAAATGTAATGTACTACATGCAATAAACTGATGAAAGCTATTGATTATTAATGTTAAATTAATGGAATGAAAAATGTTTGAAAACACATTGTGATATGCAACATAAACTAAATGACCTAGAAATGACCATGAAACAAAACAAAAAAATATAGAATTGAAGAGGTGCACCTGGAAATGTGTTGTAGACTGGAAATGTTGCTGATCCTAAAATTTTGACCTACTGGGACACTTACGCCATTATAGGAAACTTAATCCTAGATTTGGAAAACTACACTAGAGCCTGTTTCGGCCAAATGGGTATCCATATCTATAGAAAATCCTAAAAAATAGGTACAATTTTCCATTTATGGTGACAGTCCACTTTGGATTTTTTGAAAATTTAAAAGTGGAAACGAAAGCTCTTAGTCTGCACTTTCTGTTCGTCCAGGTATCTAGATCTGAAACTGCCAAATTCGGGCATGTAAGTGACTTTTTGTGGATATTTTGGCCTATCCAACAAGGAGATGTCTTCAACAAGTTTGCAACTTATTCTTCAATGATTTCCAAACCTTCAAAGTACCTAAATCTACAAACACACAAAGAAAGAAAAATGTTGAATGTTAGGGAATAGGGGTTTGCCTTGGTCAAACCCCTTTTAGGTAATTAGACCAAATAGAGAAATAAGATGAAGCACAAACATGAAATGAAGGGTTTATAAACTTTCCATGATGATAGATCTTGAATTTCTACAACAATGGATGAAGAATCTACCCTTGAATGCCTTAGAAAGCTATCTTGATGACTTAGAATGCTAAAACCCTAGCTTGATTGACTTGAGATGGATGATGAAGGATAAATGAATGATAAGTGAATGATGAATGAGTTATGAATTAGTGTTTAGAAGCTTTTTTATATAGGAAATCCATCTAGAATGCTCGTTAATTTGATCCCCAAGGCCGACATGAAGGAAAATTAAACTTAAAACCCAAATTTTCCCACTCGAACCTTGAAAATAGCCCAAATGGGACTATGTTGCCAAGCTGGATGACTTATTCCCTCCTGGATTATCGGGGAGTGAAGAAATCAGGTTTATATGATAATTTAGTTGGGTATTTAATCAAAATAAGCTTTGGGATGCACAATATGGGGCCATAGGGGCCTATTATGATGATGTAAAGGGAAATTAGGGCTAGGGATAAAAAGTTTAATGTGAAAGTATGATTAAATACACTTTACATCATTAAAATGAGGTCCACATAGCCTAGAAAGGCACAACATCCAATGTGAATGTGTAAGACACATTACAACACAAGATTAAAATTAGGTTTAATTTACAAGCCTTCTAGATTAATGTGAGAATGCAATTAAATATATTTTATAGTGTTGAATTAAGGGAAAGATAGGTCCATTAGACTTAAATGCTCAATAAAAGTCTAGAAAAGTGCGAAAGTCATTTACAACAATTTACAACACCTTTACAAGACATTGATAAATGCATTTGAAAGGTTCCAAGACCTAATGTGGATGTGTAAACACCTCACAACACTAGACCAAGTTGATATTAAGTCCAATATATCATTAATTTCTTCCAAATCAAGCAAGAAAAAAGGGATACTTTTTCGGTGTCCACACATTATATATATATAGTTGTCCCAAATGTTTCTATAATTGTTATTGGGTCTTAGAAATAAGAGACTCTTTTATTGATGTTTTACTAAGGAATTATATTATATTGATTCTTTTTGAAATAAAAATGTCCTATTGGGGAGTATTTTGATGATTTAGTTCATATCACTTTATAAACAATTCTAGATTATTATGATTTTTTTGTTGGTTCTAAATTGAAATAATTGATTTATAAGGACATACTCAATTTTGAATGAGTTTGATTAAACTAATTTTGGATTTTGAGGAAACTGATGCTTATAGTTTAACATGCAACCTATGTGAGAATATTTTGGTTGAGGAGAAACCAAAATATAACCTACACTATGAATGGAACATTAATATGACATTAAATATCTACTTTGATACTCATTTTATTCTAGGGAGGATCCTTTCTCCTTTCCCTTAGTTTATAATTTTAAATTTAAGGAAACTGAATGTTTTATTTTATTTATCCTAAAGAGCTAAGACCTTAACTTAATATAATATTTTTATATTAAGTTTAGAAAAAATATAGCTATATATTGATGTAGCCATGGATGGAAGTTCTCATAAAGGATTTCTAGACCATGCATCAATAACAAAAAGACATGCACTCTATGCACAATGATACACTAAACCAATACATACTTATGACAAATTTTGGCAAGATAGAGTCAACTTCATAATAAGTTATATCTATTGCAAATGAGATGTGATGTATTTAGCCAACCACTAACACATCTAAATATCATAACATGTACAGGAGGCAAACTCCTTAATAATGCATACAAATAGGTATAAGTAGGGATTGAAGATGAATCATGTAGAGGGGTAAGATAAAAAAGAAAGTGTATAATAAATGATATAAGAGTATAGATATTACCTTGATGTAAATAATTTTGAAATGGATATTCTTGACTATGAGTTCAAGACCAAAATGAACCTAGGGAGATATGTGGGAATAGTATTTATTGTTTATGAGATTACCTAGCCAAATTCTGTTAGTTAGACCATTATTCTAGGAATTGAGTAAGAATTCCTTAGTCTAGATTTATTGATTATATAAGCTAGCATTCTTAACTAGCATGATTAGTTCAAAAAGAAGAAGATGGGAGAGTAATTGGTATTGTTCTATAGCCTTTATTTAATGCTTACCAATTTGCATGAGGGATTTGGTTGTGGGGTAATCTACGCCTTGGGATTAAAATAGGAGGCTCTATTTCATACTTGCTTGTCTCCATGAAAGTTTTTAGAACAAGCCACTACTTTAACATGCACTTTAATCTATACATCTTAATTTCATGAAATATTTATAAAGTAAATATTCTTGCTCATTCTTACAATCATGGAATTTCATATGTTTTTGTGTCTCATCCTTATAGTTGAGTTGGTATGTTTTATTAGATTTGTATCCTTTATTAATCAGTCAGTCGATGCCCTTTTATTATGGTCCTAGCAAGGAAAATTTTGGATATTTCATTCAAATGGAAAATATGTTCTATGGATTTAATATGGCCTCAAGTGTTATTGGTAACTCACGCTTTAGTGAAATATTTTGACTAGTATTATATGATAGACATGTATTTAAAACTTCCCTAAATTCATTCTTTATTAAAATATTACTTAAGGTATGGTTAATATAGAGGACTTTATTGTGTGACTATTGGGAAACCTCCCTTTGACGTTAGTCCAATATTTATAATCGAGGTTCATTTGTTTAAGAGTCTTCCTTTGAATTGTCAATACTATCATTATTGTGTGAGTTGATTTTATGATTGAGATTGATGTTAAGAAACCTTTTTAACCTAGTGGATTATATCCCTTACTCTATCCAACCATGGGTGAGATGGTTGAAGTCCAGTTGTCGAACTATGGTGCCTCTGTGAAATATATACATAGGCAAGGCTGTCTAAGATGAGCCCTTGAGGACTAGGTCTGGCCCCTAGGATTTTTTCTCTTATTATTCTTGTGATTACTAATGATATATATATATATATATATATATGTTATTGTTGACATGTGACTTATATAATGTTTCAGATTCATTTTGAGTTGGTTGAACTATTTAAGTCTACCTTAGAGATGTGGATTCCATGTCTCATTTTGAATTGACCATGATGGTATAAACAATTTAGTTATCTAACTAAAATAACTTTAGTTTATGATTGGTCAAAAGTTGTATGCCTTCTTGTAGTGCCTGCTTTGGTAGCAAACTTTGAGAGTTTTGCAAGCGTAAGTGAATGAAATTTGGAATTTGTGTTTTGTCCTCAATTGTATTTTGAGTGTTAAATTTAGGGCATTACATTTGGTATCAGAGCCTAGGTTGCAACACTGGGATCTCTGGCTAGTGTTGTTGTGCGTGTGGTGTTGGTTGTGTGAAAGGTTCCTAGTGCTTATATTTCTTGTTGATATTGATGATTGAAATGACCTTATGAGGTCCTGAGTTGCTTTCATCATGTGACTTTGTAATGCTAGTGAATAGATTAGTGTAAAACACTATAATTATTGTTTCTAAATCTATGTGTCTTGGGGCAGTTTGAAAACACAATTCTTTCCTTGCATGTGGAGAAATGACGTGCTTCCAAATAATGCATGTTGCCCTAAAATTTATTGAGTGCATATTTTGTGTAAATTTATCTTATAGATATGAAAGAAGGATGTTGGATTGGGTAAAAGACCTTGGTCCCAAAAAAATTTCATTCCTACCTTAGGATGTATGCATGAACTTGTGTATGAAATCAATTAGAATTGAGTAAAAGTTTAGAAATAAAAGGTAATAGTGGAACCATGTGCATAGTAAATAAATGATAATGATAGTAACAAAATAAATACATTAGTAAGCCTTGCATTGTTAAGTCTCAAATCTAAGCTCTTCTTTCATTTCATGGTATACTTGAGAAGTAAAATGTCCCGTGCATTGTAGTAGCCTTACATTGGTGACACTTAAGGTTCCCAATTGCATTATTATTGATATAAAATTACATAAACATTAACTCATTATATCCTATTTATAGATGCAAAAAATTTAATGCATGGATAAGTAAATTTTTATTGAAAATAATTTTGTGCTTGTGGTGCTAATAAACTGGACTATGTTTTCTGTATTATGTATTGAGTATCAAGATAGCTGAGCTTAAAAAGTGCTTTATCATGATTGTGTATGCCACTTGGTAGAATATAATATTTGTGGTTTAATTTATATGTAAGGGAATAATTTTGTTTCTCTAATAGATGGAAACTAATAATGAAGTTATTTTGTATTCTTGGTGTATGTGAATACCTTGTAATGGTGCTTATGTTTTGTACTATGGAAATTTTCATGGATATACCCAGTTGTGAAAGTAACTGTATGTTGTGCATCTTGACTCATATGGAATGGAGTGATAGAGTTCTTGACAATTATGTGATTTTTCATGTGGAAACTGGTACATGTGTTGTGCTCCAAGTACGAGATGTAGGGTATCCATCTTGGGATAAGGGTGGTGGATGTCTAGTACAATCCCCTATGTGTACCCTTCATGTTTATTTTCTGTAGTTGATTTGTTGTGAAAAATGAGTAAGCATGGAATGTGTGGATGTGTATCTATTAATGAAATGTGATGTATTCCTTTGTGTTAGTCTTATTTGTATGTTAAATGTGTACCCCTAGTGTTTGATTCCCCCCCTTAGGGGAGTGTGATGCTAGCTAGTGTAAATAGGGGTTGAGAGGCACATGTTCTCCCATCGGGAAATTACGTGCTTAGGGTGTTGTCCCTAATCTTGATAAAGGATCTATGTCAATTTGTTGTAATTCTCCTATGGACGTTGACCATGGGCTACTCCCCCACATATGAGAACCACACTTGTTGGTTCATAGTGAAAACCTATTCCGTGATGTTTATAACCCATGGGTAAAGGATGGAATTACATGGACCACTAGTGATTCATATTTATGTGGTCAGGGACCACCAGTTATTTATCTTCATGTTGTTAGGGACTACTAGTGATTCATATTTATGTGGTTGGGGACCACCATTTATTCATATTCATGTGGTCAAGGACCACCAGGGATACATACTTATGTGGTCAGGGACCACCAGTTATTCATATTTATGTGGCCAAGGGCCACCAATTATTGCATGCTATTATACTTATGTGGTTAGAGAACCACCATTCCCCTCCTCCCCTTAGGTGGCTTATCAAGTCACATGGTGCTCATGATGTGCAAATTTTATTGTTGAAATATGAATTATTGGTAATTTTTGATTGATGTTTTATTTTATTATGCACCAGCAATGTGGAATTTTACTGTTATTTTATTAGGCTATTTATCCATTTGAAGGTTTTTATATTCCAATTTTCCTCAAGGATATGTTTATATTTAATTTTTGAATTATGATCGAAATGTTGCAAGTAGCTACAATTTAACTTTATTTTGTTTTCTCTTGAATTAATAGTTTCCGCTTTGGGAGATTTATTGAAACTTTGGTTTATGATCTTATGATACTAAGTTTGAGGCTTTCTCCTTGTTTGCAAATTGCTGTCATGTGTGGTGTAATATGAAATCTGTAAACTGCCATATCCCGGGGGGTTCCTTGGTAGGTCGTATAGGGGAGTAGATGTGCTAGGGAATCATCTTGAAAGGGGTTGTAAATGAGACCAGTATGGGATGGTCAATGATCCATTCTTCCCCTCATTCTATGATTGTTCTTATCTATATGAAGAAGTGCTTAGATTAGGACCTCAAGATCATCTTCTTGATTTGCTATGGTATCCAAGAATATCCATCCTTGTAAACCCCATTGTGTGAGACATATGTTGTAAATTATGTGATTGTATGAGGATAGGCACACCCATTGGGAAGAGAATCCTTGTATGAGGACAAGCACAACCAATTTGGGAAGAGAATCCTTGCTATTGTTGTGTGCTCATGTGAAATTGTGAGTAAATGTGATGTGGCATACTTGTGAACTATGTGAGAAAGATAGTAACAAATGATGCAAAGTTAATATTTTGTAAAACATGATTGATATTGGAACAAAAGTATTTCTAAAATCATGAGTGATGTTTATGGTGCAAAAAAAAATTTGATGTGTATCCAAGAATGCTAAACGTGTGTTGATATATGTTTTTGTAAAGTTATTGAGTATGGTTAAAAGGTTAATAATTTATAATTACAAGGATAACTATTAACATGGTTATATTGAGAGTGTACCAGATAAAGGTTCTATTGTGAAAATTTTTCTTTGATAATTTGGATGAGTAATGCATAGAAATGATGTTTCTAATGTGTGCTTATAGTTGAATGTTTTGATTAGTTCATCTAGAAAAAAAAGATAAGGTAATTGGTATGATTAATAGATTTATGTGTGTTCTTTATTAAGATTATAGTCTCGAACCTTTGAGACTTCTTAGATTTATGTGTGTGCATCAATGCAATTTTTCTTATACTTGAGTAACTCTTGTTAGATTAACATCTTGGTTAACTTAATAGTTAAGTTAAAACTAGGCTATATTGGGTTTTGAATGGGATCAAGGTACTACATGTATTACTCTTTCTTAGTTGAGTCAAGAGCGGTATGGCGAGGGAGACTTGCTATGATATAATGGTTATTTTGAATGTGTGGTTTTGTGTGGGGATTTAGTGCCAACCCTTAGTAACTTCCAGGAGGAAGTTTAAACTAAGAGGAGGGGGATGTAAGGCCCTACCTTGTAAGGAAACCATCCTTCTCACATGAAATTCCTATCCATAATAATCGTGGTCATCCCTTGTACATAGGCGGATCAATAAATTGCATGTTATGATATACTTGGTTTGTTTGGTTATCATCTCAGTTGTTGTTATAACCTATCATAATATAAGTAGATATTGCTAATTATCAGCTCAAGGAATGAAAAATAATTTCTATTTCAAAGCTATGTGTTTTATTTATAATGATTAGATTATTAAAATAAATGATAAAGAACATCCTATCTATATATAAAATATACATAGACTATGTTGATGAGTATATATATATGCCAAAAGTAGGGGGTATGTCACTGACCACTGCATATTGGGGTAATTTGATGTGAGGTAATATTGGTATTGAATGTTATAATGCAAAAGAAGCATTAAAATAAACATCAATGGTAATAGAAGGAGTGGTCTTAATGAATTTAATCACAATGTTAGTATTCAGTCATAGGGTGATGTTATTAGGTGTAAATATAATTATGTGAAATTTTCACATAATGGTCTTGGTATTTTAAAATTAGAATATTAATGCTCATATATTTTAATATTAATAATAGAGAAAAGGTTGAGATCCTTTGGAAATACAAATATTTTCATTAACACTAATGAAAAGTAATATCAACACTTGCATAATGGATAACCTTCTTATTACTAGGGTGGAAATATTTGTTTGGACAAAGTTAACAAATGTTATTTTAAAATAACCGTTTTCCCACCATTTAGTGGTAATTCAATTTATTTTGAAATAATATAATTTTATTATCTTGTAAATAATAATAATAAGGCCTTGAATTGCCTGACTGTCCATCAAATTCCTCAAACATTGAGTGTTTTGTATACTTGAGTTTAAACAATAATATGTGAAATAAATGCGGAAAGGAAAAAACATTGAGTAGGTTGGTAAATCAAATTCCTCAAACATTGAGTGTTTTGTATACTTGATTTTATACTCCCTCTTTGGTTGAGTGACTTCTAAACTCCTAGACTATGCCTCACCATGTTGTGAATCCACTTAAGGATATCAACTTCACAAGTGCTATGCGAAATGGAACACTTGTCTGCTTTGATTGAGAACTCCATCCATGCATGCCACATGGACTAATAAATTTTTTTGTAGTATGCGAAGATAAATAATTGTCTAATAAACAATAAACAAACCTTTTTTTTAAATTTTTATTTAATTTGACACATGGGATGACGTGATTAGTCGATCCCAAAAATGCCATTTTGTGCCATGCGACAAAAACATACTTGGTTGGAATGCTAGTTGGTGCGTGGCATGCCGTCCAAAGTGGACTACCTTTCCAAATTACCAACTATCACTCTACCACCCTTTCACTCCACTACGTCACATTAATCTCTTGCTGCCCCTTGCTATTCTTGTGTATATTCGTGTTTAATGCACGCCACCTCCTACTAGTTCCATGACATCCCACGTAAACTTTGAGCCAACTTGCATCCAATGCTCCCAGTGCCTCACACAACTCACCAACTTTAGAGCCTTTCAATCTACCATCTTCTTAAATTTTCTCCACTTCGACGCCGGAAGGTGCTCACTTGAGGTCTGTACAACTTCCAAAGAGCAACCACAACATGCTACGCTTAGAATCCAGTAGAGATTTTCCCAGGCGCTAGTATTCGAATGTAACGAACCCAACTCAAGTTATGCTATGCAATGCCTCACATTCATTGGTGACATGCAAGTGAACTATTGTGAATGAGTGTAATATTATTGCATATTCCTAACTTCTCGAAATATATTTACAAGGGTTTCCATGTAGGTGAACCCATGTGAAGGCAGTTGCATTCTCATGAATGTCCGCATAACTGCATTCGACCCAAGTGAGCAAGCTCACTAAGGCCTCACCATTATTCAATTTTTACTTCTTTAATGTGTTTTTGTTTATTTTATTGTCTTTTCTCTGTTGCAAAATTCATTGTTGGTATGAAGCTTTCGTGTTTATGAGCACTATGGAATTTTTGTTCATAAACACACCAAGTCTATGTAAATTAATCTTCTATTCAAGCATCACTCTCTTTAAAAATGTTCTTGTTTTTTATTTCATTACAATAACAAATAATCTTGTTGGTTGTTTCGGTGCCATAGATAAATTTCGGGTTGTTTTTATTTTCATTACAGTAACAAATAATATTGTTGATTGTTTCGGTGCCATAGATAAATCCGGGGTTGTTTATTTTTCATTACAGTAACAAATAATAATGTTGGTTGTTTCAATTCAATAGATAAATCTATGGTTTATGGTTATCTTTCTATTTTATTGCACTATGCTCTTTTCGTTTAGGTCGAATATAAATCTTGGGTGTTCTTTTTTTAATAGGTTCTGCATTATCATTCCCTCTAGTTATCATATTCTCATAGGTTCTGCATTATCATTCACTTTGGTTATCATATTCTCATAGGTCCTGCATTATCATTCAATTAGGTTTTCTTTGATGCGTAGCAAATATTAGGGCGTGTTCTCTATTTCATAAACCAAAAATAATTTTCTGGGTTTGTCTTTTTATTATGTTTTGCTTCATCTATTTAGTGACTTAAAACATGTAGGCTTTTTTGGATCCATAGATAAATTTTGGGGTGTTATCTTTTTCATAGGTTGTGTTTCATTAATTTAGTCATGCAAAACAAAGTTATCATTTAACTTCACAATAATTTATACTTGCGAATGAGTTGGTCATGCATAAAAGATGTGAGATTTGTTAAACTCTTACTATTTTCCATTTGTAAGCTTTATATTGTTATTCATTAAATCCATTACAGTCATAGGTTAACAGTTGTGTTTCCCTACAGTTTATATTGCAATCATTACAATCATAGTTAAACAATTGTGTTTCCCTACAATTAAATGTAACTGTGGTTCCCTATTTGTTGTGCCTGGGTATGTTTATGTTGTACATGCCTTTTAAGATATGAGATGTGGTTCTCTTTTTCATTGGTTTTGGTTCATCTATTTAGTCATGTAATTGTACTATCTTTTTTTAGGTTCCATTGATAAATTTGGGGTGTAACCTTTTTTGGTGCCTTGGATAAATTTTGGGGTATTAGGTTTTTCATATGTGCTGCTTCATCAATTTAGTAATGCAAGTATTGTAGATTTTTTAGGTTCCATCCATATATTCAGTCACACAACTATTGTTAGCTAATTTGGTTCCTTAGATAACTCTTGGGGTGTTCTCTTTTGTATTATCTTTTTTAGGTGCCATTGATTAATTTTGGGGTGTTAATCTTTTTTTAGGTGCCATTGATTAATGTGGGTTATAATACATCATAAGGCATCTTTGGTTTGGATTAATGTTATTTAGTTTAATAGAACTATTGTAGCTTTTTTATGTGCCATTGATAAATTTGGGGGTGTTAGGTTTTTCATAGGGGCTACTTCATCAATTCAGTAATGCAATTTTTGTTTCATTTTTAGGTGCCATTGATTAGTTTGGGGGTGTTATCTTTTTCATAGATTTTGCTTAATGGATTTGGTCATGCAACTATTGTAGATTTGGGGGTGTTCTCTTTGGCATAGGTTGTGATTCATCAATTTAGTCATGCAATTATTGTAGCTTTTTTTTGGTTCCTTAGAAATATTTGGGGTGTTCTATTTTTTATAGGTTCTGCTTCATCAATTCATTCATGCATTTATTGTAGCTTTTTAGGTAATGTAGATAATTTTGGGGGTGTTATCTTGTTCGTAAGTTCCACTTCATTAATTCAGTCATCATCTATTCTACCAGTTTTGGGTTTCGTATACAATTTAGGGGGTGTTAGGTTTTTCATAGGTTTCACTTATCAATTTAGTAATCAACTATGTAACCTTTTGTAGGTTCCATTGATAAATTTGGGGGTGTTAGGTTTTTCATAGGTTTTGCTTCATCAATTTAGTAATGCAACTATTGTAGCTTTTTTGGTGCCATTGATTAATTTGGGGGTGTCATCTTTTTCATAGTTTTTGCTTCATGCTATTCAATCATACAACTATTGTAGCTTTCTTAAGTGCAATAATTGCATCAGTTGGGTAATGTAACATAGATAGATTTTTTAGGTACCTTAGATAAATTTGGGGGTGTCTTCCTTTTCATAGGTTATCCTTCATCAATACAATCTTGCAACTATTGTATATTTTTTTTGTGCCTTAGATAAATTTGGGATTGGTGCCATTGATTAATTTGGGGGTGTTCTCCTTTTCATAGGTTTTGCTTCATCAATTCAACCCTCAAACTATTGAAGCTTTCTTAGGTTCCATTGATTAATTTTCCATAGTGGTATGCCGGTCCTCCACAAGTTAGGAGAAAACTCTTGCATAAAAAAGAATGATGAGATCAAACACAAATCAGATATTAAATGCACATTTAATCGTATATATATTTTCAACAAAACAAGTACAGGCTGGTAGCCAAACAAGTGTAAGTGTTTTGAAAGTGTTATCTTTTTTGGTGCCATTGATTAATTTTGGGGTGTTCTGTTTTGCATAGGTTCTGCTACATCAAGTCACTCATGCAACTATTGTAGCTTTCTTAGGTTCCATTGATTAATTTTCTTCACATTGATGCTAGAATGTGTTGGCTTAAGGTCTCTGCAACTTCAATCCCGCCACCACTACATGTTACACTCCGAGTTTGGTGTCCCTTCCAGATTTATATATGTATATGCATATGCATAGACATATACATATACCACTTCTATGACATCCCACGTAAACTTCTAGCCAACCTGCATTCAATACTCCTAGTGCCTCGCACACCTTGCCAACTTTAGAGCCTTTCCATCTACCATCTCAAATTTTCTTCGCATTGATGCGAAAATGTGTTTGGGGGTGTTATATTTTTTATAGGTTCTACATCAATTCACTCATGTAACTATTTCAACTTTCTTAGGTGCCATTGATTAATTTGGGGGTGTTCTATTTTGCATAGGTTATGATTCATCAATTTAGTCTTGAAATTATTGTATATCTTTTAGGTGTCATTGATTAATTTGGGGGGTGTTCTCTTTTTTATAGGTTTTTCCACATCAATTCAATCATGCAACTATTGTAGCTTACTTAGGTGCCATTGATTAATCTAGGGGTGTTCTCTTTTGCATAGGTTCTACTTCATCAATTCAATCCTACAACTATTGTATTATTTTTAGGTGCCATTGATTAATTTGGGGGTGTTATCTTTTAATAGGTTATGCTACATCAATTCACTCATGCAACTATTGTAGCTTTTTTAGGTGCCATTGATTAATTCAAGGGTGTTCTCTTTTGCATAGGTTATACTTCATCAATTCAATCCTCTAACTATTATATCTTTTTTAAGTGCCATTGATTATTTGGGGTGTTCTCTTTTTTATAGGTTTTGCTACATCAATTCACTTATGCAACTATTGCAACTTTCTTAGGTGCCATTGATTAATTTGGGATTGTTCTCTTTTGCATAGGTTATGCTTCATCAATCCAGTCCTGCAAATATTGTATCTTTTTTAGGTGTCATTGATTAATTTGGGGGTGTCCTCTTTTTTATAGGTTCTGCTACATCAATTCACTCATGCAACTATTGCAGCTTTCTTAGGTGCCATTGATTAATTTGGGGTTCTCTTTTGCATAGGTTATGCTTCATCAATTTAGTCCTACAACTATTGTATCTTTTTTAGGTTCCATTGATTAATTTGGGGTTGTTCTCTTTTGCATAGGTTCTTCTACATCAATTCAATCATGCAACTATTTCTTCTTTCTTAGGTGCCATTGATTAATTTGGGGTTGTTTCTTTTGCATAGGTTATGCTTCACCAATTCAATCCTGCAACTATTGTATCTTTTTTGGTGCCATTGAGTAATTTGGGGGTGTTATCTTTTTTATAGGTTCTGCTACATTAATTCACTCATGCAACTATTGTAGCTTTCTTAGGTGGAATTGATTAATTTAGCATTGTTCCCTTTTGCATAGGTTATGCTTCATCAATTCAGTCTTGCAACTATTGTATCTTTTTTAGGTACCATTGATTAATTTGGGTGTGTTCTCTTTTTTATAGGTTCTGCTACATCAATTCACTCATGCAACTATTGTAGCTTTCTTAGGTTCCATTGATTAATTTGGGGTTGTTCTCTTTTTCATAGGTTATGCTTCATCAATTCAGTCCTACAACTATTGTATCTTTTTTAGGTGCCATTGATTAATTTGGGGGTGTTATCTTTTTAATAGGTTCTGCTACATCAATTCACTCATGCAACTATTGTAGCTTTCTTAGGTGCCATTGATTAGTTTGGGGGTGTTATGTTTTGCATAGGTTCTACTTTATCAATTTAGTCTTGCAACTATTGTATCTTTTTTAGGTGCCATTGAATAATTTGGGGCTGTTATCTTTTTTATAGGTTATGCTACATCAATTCACTCATGCAACTATTGTAGCTTTCATTGATTAATTTGGGGGTTTTCTTTTTTGCATAAGTTTCACTTAATCAATTTAGTCCTATAACTATTATATCTTTTTAGGTGTCATTAATTAATTTGGGGGTGTTCTCTTTTACATAAGTTTCACTTCATCAATTCATTCCAACAACTATTGTGTGTTCATCAAACAATGATAGACATTGAAAGATGTCTATCTGTTCAAGATATACATGATCTACCATGGATGTTTTGATCCATGGAAATCATGCATATCTTGAACAAATAAGACTTTTGTTTGTGTGTTCATCATTGCACAAACTTTCACATTGCAAATTATTTTTAGTATTTGTATGGATGGAAGTTAAAATTATTTTTGATGGTTCCAAGATTAAGGTCTACAATATAACCACCCCCAAAATTATCTATAGCACCATTAAAGAGTATAAGTTGGCCACCCTTTCACTCCACTGGCTCATATTAATCTCTCACCACCCCTACCAATTCTTTTGTACAGTCATGTTTACTGCACATCCCCTCCTATTGCCTCTACGACATGTTACACAAATTAGATAGGAGATTTTTTAAACTTTGACTTACTATTTTTTCATCCCTTTTAGTTTGAAACTATATGAATCACTTTCACATTTTCTAGCCATTGGAACTACATTACCAATAATTCAGTGCATATATCGACATGTATTACCGTAGAACAATAATCAACATTTGGACTTTGTTAGAACATGTATTACCATTACTGAATGTAACAATTACCAAAATCCATTCATCCATGTCACATTGTGAAGTATTACCATAGAAAAATAATCATCAATTATACATGTATTACCATAAAACAATAATCATCAATTCTACTTTGTTACAACATGTATTTAGGGGACTTTGTTTTGTGAAGGCCTTTTATGGTTGTATATGCAGCACTTCACAAATCAAATGGAATTTTGGATAAGTGCAACATAGTTTTCCATTAGAAGAGAATTCATAAAATAAAGTCTTTCTAAATCATTACTGAATGCAACAATTACCAAAATCATTTCATCCATGTCACATATGTCTGTCATCCCAAACATAAGCATAAGAATTGCACCATATAGGCATGTAATTACAGTTCCAACAACAGTTCAATCCTTTTCGACATGACTCTATACCTTCCTTTGAGGTGGTACCAATATCTAGACGTGGTTTTCAAAATTCTATCCATGTTCAACTATGTTGCAGTCTACCATTCAAAGAGAATTGGATGACTTTTGCAACATAGTTTAACAATATTTAGATTTTTGAAGATCTTTGTCTGGTTATTGCATAGGGGAGAGGTGCCAAAACATGCACATAAAATTTTCCACGGTTCACATGGAGTGACACATGAACAAAACAACAATATTTATATGACTAAATTGAAGAACAAAAATAATAATTTTGTAACATATATATACATATACATATATGTATACCTATATATATAGGTATATGTATATGTATACATATATGTATACCTATATGTATATGTATATGTATATATATGTGCGTGTGTGTGTGTGTATACATATTTACCTAACTGAATTGATGAATCAAAACCTATGAAAAAGAGAACAACCCCAAATTTATCTATGGCACCGAAACAACAATATTATGTATATGTATATATATGTATACATTTATGTATATGTATATATATGTATACATTTATGTATATGTATATATATACATATATGTATATGTATATATATACGTATATGTATATATGTATACATATACATGTATATGCATATATAATTGCTTGCATTCTTTTTCTTACACTAAAGAAACCAAGAACATTTATGTCTCTGTTTCTTACCTGACTGAATTGATGAAACAAAACCTATGAAAAAGAGAACACCACCAAATTTATCTATGGCACTGAAACAACCAACAATATTATTTGTTATTGAAATGAAAAATTGAAGAAAAATAAATATATGTATATGTATACATTTATTTATATGTATAAGTATATGTATATATATATGTATACATATACATATATGTATATGTATGTGTATGTGTATATATGTATATACAATTTCTTACATGAATTCTTTTGCTTACACTAAATAAACAAAGAATATTTATATGTCTCAATTTAAGAACAACAAAAAAATAGAATTGTATAAACATATGTATACATCACACCTATAAAAGTTACAATAGTTGCATGACTAAATTGAATCAAAGCAGTAAAATAGATATGTATAAAAATGTATATACTTATGCATACATGCATACATTGGTTACTTGCATTGTTTTGCTTACATTTGAGAAACCAACAATATTAATATGTTTGAATTGAAGAACAACAACAAAATATAATTGTATAAACTTATATGTATATACATATTCATATATATATGTATATGCATAAACATGTGTATACATATTTATATGATTGAATAGATGAAGCAGAACCTATGAAAAATAGAACACCCCCAAATTAATCAATGACACCTAAAAAAGTTACAATAGTTGCATGACTGAATTGAAGAACAACAAAAAAATAAATATATACATACATATATGTATATGTGTATTTATATATATATATATTTATATGTATATTTATATATATATATACATATATATATATGTATATTTATACATATATACATATATATATACATATATATATATGTATA
>VDFB02080516.1:0-22967 GCA_007258455.2 Sequoia sempervirens | reverse complement strand
AAATTATATTTTTAATTGTGTCACTAACATTTTTTTCTCCCTATAATTAAATGAATTATTATTCATTTAATTATTAATTCTATGCCATGTTTCTAAAGTTAAATAATTATTTATAATTATTTATAATTATTTATCTATTCATTAGTCTTCTTTATTTCTTCTATGGTTAAATAATTATTAAAATTATTCAATTTCCTTTTATCATTTCTCCCCTATTGAATAATTAATCTAAATTAATTATTCAATTCTTCTTTTCAATTTTCCCTTTATTTAATTAAATTGGTTACATAATCATTTTAATTAAATGCCCATTTTCTCATTCTTCCACAAATAAATAATTTAAATAAATTATTTATCCTCCACTTGGTCAAAGATTCCTTCCTCATGAATTAAATAAATTTATTATTTAATTCCTCCATTATCCCTCCACTCTCATTTTTGAATCTCAATCGTTGATTGTCTCTAGTCTCCTTTTGATCTTGACCATCCATTTCAAGTTGTCCCTAGCCCACTACTCTGTGGTGTATGCCTCCTCAACCATCAATCTGAGAATCTTTCTAGAAGCTCGATCTCATTCATCCATTCGAATGGCTTTCTATAAAAGAATCTTTTCTCCTCCATTTTTGATTTAACAACCCCATATCTCCAATTTTCATGCTTATTGTTTGCAGGTACTTGCATAGGTTGTTTGAGGAGAGACAAAGGAGTTTATTCAACTTCAAACATGGGGAGTTTACTATTTTGTTTCTTTCATTTCATTCCTCATATTTGATTGTTCTTCTTTGTTTGGATTAGAATTTTATCTTAGATTAGTAGAGTGGTTGTCACTTTAATCTTTGCTATTCAATTTCCTATCTTACAACAACAATCCTAAAAAATAGTCAAAGAAGAGATCTAATGATAAAAAAATATGCTTGTTATAGAAATGTGATACAAACCTCCTACAATGTGGATAATGATCTAACTTTGTTGATAGCTCAATGAAAAAGGGCTTCAACCAAGTGGATGAATCTAAAATAATTTCAAAAATGTATGATCAATTGGTCAATCTCCCTTGAACATGGGAATCAATGTGAGAACTCTGGAAGTGACCTACTTCAATTTCACACCTATGAATTTGATCTAAGGTGATGACTAATAGGTCTAGGGATTAAGAATATAAAATTTAGAGATTAGCGATGCATGGATCTAGATATGGAATGCCACAATCCAATTCTATGGAATATTATGCCACTTGTTATCTAATTATTGTATTTACAACACCCTAATCAAGGTAGGCCCAAAACATAAGGGATTTAAGTGTTATGTGACTTTTTCCCCAAGAGAAGAGAAAGTTATGAAATAAACCTTTAGAATTAAAAGCAAGACAGAAAAATAAAGGATATTATGATCCTTTGGTTAAAAAAGAGATTACTAAAGAATATATATAAAAACTCTTTTAAAAGGGGGAGGAATAATTATTTATTAAAATAATAATTAAAATAAAACTTTTGGGAAAGGGTGTGATGGTTTGGAAACCACCCATTAAGGCTTATATAAAGCCTTTGTGTGAGACTTGTAAAGGAATGGACAAAACTCATGAAAGAAGGAAGTGGTTTGGTGGGGCTATGAGCATTTGAGAAGGGGTCACACAGGGCATGTCCAACTCAAGGTACAACTACACCCGAGACGGTCCTAGCTAGGGCATGGTGTACACTTGTATTGAGCATTATTTTGTTGAACCAACACTCATGCAGAGCACAATAGTGTGTTCTACATTTTGAAAGGAACTATTTCCTCCTAGATTATTCCATAATGAGAGCCAATACCACCAACATCTTCCTAGGGTGAGAATAACCTTTTCAAGACCTATGATTCAAATAAGTACTAAACTAAATTCCAAGATGTTTTTAATTATAAATGGGATGGAGTTGATCTAATTAAATTTTTTAATGATGTTATTTTTCCTCTTTTAATCATATTTATATTGTTCAATGACAACTTATGTATTATTGGTGATGTTTTTAATGTGTTTAAGTCTAATAACACTAATAAATTTGTTGCCAAATATATATTAAAATTACCCAATTTTATACTCAAAGAAAAGTAACATTACAAAAAGGGCATGGTATACAATTTTCACCAATACATTTTTTTCCTTACTTTGATGTGAATGCTAATTACTAAGTAGATGCAAGTGAAAATAAATAGTAGTCAACATGTAAATTGTATTATACTTTTCAAATTAGTCAAAATGATACATCCATATAAAGTAATAGATCATTCTTGAATTTCTCTTTTATTGAGTGCTACATTGAAAGGTCTATGAAAACAAAGAAAAGGCGTGTAATGAGTATCATATATCATAAATTTTAAAATGGATACTAATATCAACCTTGTTTAGAAAAAACTACCCTAAAAAATAGTCAAAGAAGAGAGAATGGTAAGAAATTATACGTGTTATAGAAAAATGATAAAAACCTCCTAATATATGGATAATGTTATAAATTTGTTCATAGCTCAATGAAAAAGGGATTCAACCAAGTGGGTGAATGTAAAAGGATTTTAACCATGTGTGAATTATTGATAAATCTCCTTTGGATATTGGAATGAATGCAAGACTACTATGGAAGTGACCTAGGTCAAGACAACTATTTGATGCAGGAGCATTTGAGAGGAGATAAATTAATCTATGTATGCATAGAAGGTGAAAGGGAAAGTTTAAAATGATCGATTAGTGCCAACATCCATCGCAACCTATGGAGATTTTTCCAGATGTTGTAATTTCAACTGACTTGGTCAATGAACTAGCATTTGAATGCAACAATTGAAGAAGTAACAAAAAAAGAGAATAAAGTTAATTAATTATTCATTATGAAAATAAAACCATATTAATGATCTCTTATTGGTGCCTCTTCATCTTCAGAACCTTGAAGGGTTGTAAAGAAATTAAAATGACAACAAACATAGAGGAAAAAAAAACTTGTGGCTAGAACAAGAAGAGCATCATCCAAACAAATAAAGGATGCAGCCTTGGGAAGAAGGCGATATCATAGTGGAGGAGAGGGCTACGTTAAAAATCCAAAGAGGGGGGCTACACATAAAAGAGAAGAGGAAAATTGCACCAGGAGAAGAAGATGGAGAGAGCGGGTAAAACTTATTAGCAGACCAAAATTGAAAGGGTGTTGAGGTAGAGAGGGAGGATGATAGAGTGGGTGTCAAACATAGTGATTGGTGGAGATTATGTATGAATTAAAATGAGTTTCCTTAATTGTATTGTAACTATAAAAGAATCTCTCCCAGGCCGCTTTAATCGATGGACAAATGATGTATGGAATTCAATATGAAATTTTTGGACAAAATGTACTTGATGGATGGGAGAGACAAGAAAAATAGAGGCAGTGAAGAGTATGACAAAGGAAACTACATAGGCTGAAGAAGACAATAGAAGCTTTTCATATACAGGGAAGTGTAGAAGAGGGATAGAATAGGACAATGTGGAGATTAACCAATGAAGAGGTGCACAGAAATTTAAGAGAGGGTTGAATTATTAAATGGTAAAATTCCAATTATAGAGTGTTTGAAAGGTTGATGGGAAATAATGATATGATGTGGTGCAGAATAGGTTTAAGGAAACAATCAAATGCAAAGATTCACTTGGATTTGTAACAGTGAAATCATTCAAATAAATAAATTATTGATAGTACTTAAATTGGAAGGACAATAAAGTTTAATTCTTATGTCATTTGAATTGGTAACCATTTAATTGTTAAACCTCATGGAAATTCAAATTGCAAATGAGTTTTCTAGATTGAATTAATGATTGAAAATGGATAAGTTAGTTGTGGATGTATTTTGGAAGTTGTGTGTTTGTTGAGATAGAGGAGAGGGCTTCTGCATCAATTGGTATTAGAGTTGCAAGATCCTAAGAGTCGATAGAATCCACCAAGATTGTGGGTGAAGAATTGCTAAAGAGTGAACAAGCCTTGAGAGGCTATTGATTCTATAGGAATCATGTCGAATTCGAGTAAAAGGTGTGAAAATATCTTCCACTGAGAGGAAGTGGGTAGAAGAGATCTTGAAGGTGCATCTTCCAGAATCCTGTTGGGTAGAGGATAGTAGTGAGAGTTTAGTTGCAGGGAGACTTGCAAAGGCAACGAGTGTTGGCCCTAATTTGTTTGTAGTTACAGATTGAGAGTGTGCCATAATTATTTTGAAAAATGTCTTGGAGACATGGAGGGATTTTGTGGATGAAGATGGAATATTTGAATCCATAGAAAGTGAAACAAGAACCCATTCAAAGGAGTGATTTTTTGTGAACTATGTGCAAGTCTGGTGGAAAGTTTTGCAAAGTGACGGTGGACAGCAATAGTAGAGATAATTTGGTTGCATTGCAAATGGTTGAGAAGCTGAACTTGAAGAGGATGAAGCACCCTAATCCATACTATGTTTCTTGGTTACAAGGAGGTCAACAAAATCAAGTAAGTGAACAAAGCATTGTGAATTTTCACACTGGAAGATATAAGGATGAAATTGTATGTGATATAGTACCCATGGGTGTTTATCACGTTTTGTTGGGTCAATCTTGGCTTTGGGATAGGGAAGTTATACATAATGGCAGCAATAACACTTATAGCATAATCAAGGATGGGAATGAATATGTGTTGAATCCATTGCAGGATAAAGAAGAGGAAGTGGTCAAATAAATTGCAGCAAATATGAAGAATGAAGAAAAAGAAGAGGAGATCCTTGTGCAAAAAGATCAAGAGGAAAGAGAAGAGATTGCAACCAAGGTTGCAAAGGATGAGAGGAATTGTTGTAATCCTTTGATTGAAGGGGCATGGAAAGAAGAAAATTTGGGGGCTTCCCACACAAGTGGAGAAGATGCTAAGTCACAGGTTGCAGCAATGGCATGTGAGTGGAGTGAGTTGTGTGAAATGGAAAAAGGGTGTTGGCAAGTTGAAATAGTGAACACGAATGGTCCCAAGTTTGATGATGAGATTGAAGAGAACAAGGATGAAACGTTGCTGAGAGAAGAGAAGAGAATAATCCAAATTTATTTGGATGGTGAAGGTGAAAATTTAATGGAAAAGAAGACATTGGTGGCACAAGAAGGACCATTAGGGATATGCGATTTTCACAATTCTTTTTATGATTTGCTTGCAGGTAAGAAAGAAGTTGCAGCTCTGATTGAAGAAGTAGAAAGAGAAAAAATAATTTGTCCCTTGGAGGACATGTTGATGAAGGTGGATGGTGATGGAGAAAGCATAGTAGTAGGGAGGCTTGAAGAAATACTTGTGCAAAAGGATGAGGAAGAGAAGAGTGAAGTGGAAGAAGCATACCTTGTTGGAGGCATGGAAAAATAGAGCAACCCAAAAGTTACAGTAGAGGTAAATTTTGATTGTTGTAATTGTAAAGAATGTGTTAATTTGAATTCATTTGAGTTTGAGGAAGTAGAAGTTATGGAGGTGTTGATGTTTGAGGCACAGCTCGAAAAAAGCCATCATGTTGGTATGGCAAGAAGAAAGATTGAAGAGTAGAACATAGGTGAAAAAAATGGATTAATGGAAATATTTAATATCCATGATTTTGTTGTCACTACAAGCATGAGTGTAATGAATGAAAATTGGTCAAGATGTTCTTGGAGGAGGAGGATGGATTGTAGTGGGTTAATTCTCACAAAGGTGGAAGATGAAAGTGGAGTTTGGTGGAGGTGGTCGGGTAATGGTGGGTTAGATCCCACAAAGGAAAAGTGGAGATGAAAAATTATTTGGAGGAGGAGGTTGGTACATAGTGAACACAATTCCACAAGAGGAGAGAAGAATGGAGTGCAAAGTTATTAGATTTATTGGTGGAGGATGGCGAATGTTCCGACAAGATGCTAGAAGAAGAGGGAAAAAAATATTTTGCAGGTATTAGTTTCAACGTGGGAGCATGTTGCAACAAGTTCACAACTTGGAAGAGTAGTTATACTACTCAGCTCTGTTTTGTGAGCCTATGCTCACAAAAATTTTACCTAGTGCATCTGATGCAGAGCATCTGAGAGGAGACTAATTAATCTACGTATGCGTAGAAGGTGAAAGGGAAAGTTTAAATGATCGATCAATGCCAACATCCATCGCAACCTATGGAATTTTTGTCAGATGTAATTACAACTGACTTGGTTGATGAACTGGCATTTGAATGCAACAATTGAAGAAGTAATAGAAAAAGAGAAGAAATATGAATGATTATCCATTATGCAAATAAAACCATATTACCAATCTCTTATCGGTGCCTCTTCATCTTCTAAACCTTGAAGGGTTGTAAAGAAATTAAAATAACAACAAACATTGAGAAAAAAACTCGTGGATTGAACAAGAAGAGCATCGACCAAACAAAGAAAGGACACAACCTTCAGAAAAAGGTGATATCATAGTGGAGGAGAGGACTACGTTAAAAAGCTAGAGAGGGGGCCTGCACATAAAAGAGAAGAGGAAAATCATGCCAAGAGAAGAAGAGGGAGAGAGCGGGTAAAACTTATTAGCAGACCAAAATTGAAAGGGCATTGAGGAAAGAGGGAGGATGATAGAGTGGGTGTCAGACATAGTGATTGGTGGAGATTATGTATGAATTTAAAATGAGTTTCCTTTAATTGATTGAAACGATAAAAGAAGCTCTCCTAGGCTGCTTTAATCAATGGACAAAAGATGTATGGAATTCAATATGAAAGTTTTGGATAGAATGTGCTTGATGGATGTGAGAGACAAGAAAAACAAAGGCGGTGAAGAGTATGACAGAGGAACCCTCGTAGGATAAAGAAGACAATAGAAGCTTTGCATCTACAAGGAAGTGTAGAAGAGGGATAGAGTAGGACAGTGTGGAGATGAACCAATGAAGAGAAGGTGCACAGAAATTTAAGAGAGGGAATTATTAAATGGTAAAATTCCAATCGTAGAGTGTTTAAAAGGTCGATGGGAAAGAATGATATGATGTGATGTAGAATAGGTTTAAGGCAGCTATCAAATGCAAATATCTGTTTGGATTTGTAGCAGTGAAATCATTTAAATGAATAAATTATTGATAGTGTTTAAATTGGAAGGACAATAAAGTTCAATTCCTGTGACATTTGAATTGGTGACCATTTAATTGTTAAACCTCATGGAGATTCAACTCGCAAATGAGTTTTTCAAATTGAATAAACGCTTGACAGCAGATAGGTTAGTTGTCGATGTATTTTGGAAGTTGTGTGTTTGCTGAGACAGAGGGGAGGGCTTCTGCATCACTATTGAACTCATCGATGGTTTAAATCTCGGTGATGTGTTACTATGATATTTGCATATGAAAACTCAAAACTTGACATCCCATTATTAGGTCGTGAAGTAAATTTCATAATATATTGAGTCGATTGTAATATCATTTGAGTGTGCACATGCATGCAAGAACATGAATTTTGATACAATGTGTACTTGATATCCAAAAATATGAAGTAGATTTAACTTAATGGGAAAATATAATATATGAAGTTATTTTTAAAAACTCGACTCAATATTAGACATGAGAATGCAATACAAAACAAATAAATCCCTTTCAACTTTGTTATGTATGCCTAATAAGCTACAAGCTTAACCCCTTCACTGTAACACATGGTTTTTTACATTATTAAATATATATATATAGGAATTATCATATTTTAAATAATTATATAGATTAGAAAATGAACCCATTGCCAATATTTGAAACCTTGGCACCCTCAAAATTAGATAAAGGTTTTAAACATCAAGGGTAAAATAACTCTTGAAATGAATACCTCAAACTATATTCAAATAGTTGAACCAAAATACTTACACATTAATAAATAAAACCCGTCACCATAGAAGGAATTCATATAGATACCCTACAAGAAACCACCAAAATAATAATAATAATAACCAATCAAAAGGAATCAAATAGAAACAACTACAATTACTAGAAAGCAATAAATAAATAAAAATACTAATTAAAGTGCAAAAATGAAATTTTAATTATTTGATAGGGAAAAAACAATGAAAAGACTCAAATTCGAACTCAAACAAGGTGACCCCTATTTACCTTTAGGTAATAGGAAATGTTTTGTAAACAATAACATTCCTTCCTATTCTCCTTCAAATTATAGAGTACACATCAAGTAGATCCTTAAATATTTATGGCAAACCCAATATTACTTTTTATATTCTATACTTTCACAATCCTATTTTTATGTTAAATTATAATTATTCCAATTTCTATATGCATGGTGTACATGATATTCTTACCATATTCGTGCATAATCTTAGGACAACAATGCATGATTTATTTATCTATATTGTAATCCTTGTCCTTGTGACCTGCCTACTACCACTTATACTTCTTATCCTTATCCTCCTTCTATTGATGACCCAATCGCTATTATCACTCATGGTCATGTCTTATTGTGCATCTTTTATCTCTTATCACTTTCCTCTTATCTCTTTAAATATTTCCTACTCACATTCATCATTTTTCCTCTACTATACTAAATCAACCTTAGAGGCATTCTCTTACTTGTTCCCTTTGTATTTCCCAAATATTTTCTACCCTTCTAATACCTTTAGGGGAGATCTTTCCTCTCTTTGCTTGTGGGCATTTACCTTGTCACTATCATCATCTTTTTCTCCCATTCATATTTATCATCTATGTTTATGATCATTTTCCTATATCCATTATCCACATTTCCTCTTATTTCCTCCATCACTAGAGGAATCTTATCATCTTTACCAACCTATTTCTATCTTCCTCCTATATTTCCATACTTTCCAATTTTCTCTTTCTCCCTCATTATCTACCCATCCAAAGGTTTTATTTTCATATCATAACTTTGAGGCATTACATAAAGTTTTCCCTTATTATCTAATTCTATCATCCTACCACTAAGGGGTATAACCTAAATGTTACCATTCTTCCTATTTTCTATTATCCTACCACTTAGGGGTATGACCTAAATGTTACCCTTCTTCATATTTTCTATTAGCCTACCACTTGAGGGTATTTTATTCTCTTCCCTTATAATTCACCTTAAATTTATTGGCTTTCTTTATGATATTTACTCTATCATCAATCTACAAATATCTTATGCTTTACTCTCTTTACACCATGATGATGATAATATAATGAGACACAACTTGGTCTTATCTTAGAATCTTATCCAATTAGGTAGCTACCACATTGTTATTAATGGCATTATCACTTTTTACCTTTTTATTTGTTTACCTTTGGCTTATCTTGGATCTATGTTTGGAAAAAACTACATATAGCCAAGGGTGACAACATATTATATATCCATTGTTTGGGATAGAAACCATATAGATGGTATCATGGGTGATTATTGCATAACAGTTAACATATGCCATTTTATTATCATCATTATCATTTTATTGTTGACCTAGTGTAGCCTTATCTTGGATGGAAACCTTACAACCATTATCATCATGACCAATTTCCATTAACACATATTTTACCTTTGTTAAGGTGCATCTTCATGGATCTAGTCATTTTCCTATTTTCCTCTAGGATTCCCTTGGATCCCTTCCTACAAAAATTAAAATTTTCCTTTGTTTTAACCTTAATGTCATTAATCCAACAATGTGTTTGTCCTTGGCACATAATTTGATACTTCAATTGTGTACCCTTTTTTTTGTATGTATCTATGTTTTTAGTATCCCTAGATTTTGAATTCCTATGTATGCTTCCAAATATTTTTTCCATGCTTACAATAATGTCCATTAGTATTTCCATTTCTTATGCATGTGTTGTTTAGCATAAGATTTTGTATGTGTTAGGATTTAGGTGTCATCAACCTTGTAAATTCTTTAATTTATTATTCTCCTAAATTTTTTTGTACATTTACCCATAAGAGGTGAAATTGTTTGACTGACAGTGGTGAAAGAGATAATGTAAATGCAGTGTTACCGTTACCATTTGTCATTTTGGAAAAAGGACAAAATAGCTAGGCGTCCCACCTTGAAATCTTCTAAAATAAGGTTGTTGGGTCAAAATAGGGTGTTGTAAGAGCACCTATGACATTCATGACAATTGTCATAAGATGCTATGACAATACGACAGATTCCTATGACAAAATATTCTATTTTTGGACCCCAAGCGCCCATGCATGAAAGATGCCTTATGGAAGCTATAAGAACATCTATAAGAGGCTATTTTTGGTATTTTTTGACCATTTCAAAAAGGGAGGCGTGGGTTTTTCTAGGTGGTATTTCTACCTATTGTTTGGTGAAATCATGGTGGTTTTCATCCTCACAAATCTCTATAAATTGGGGCCTTGAGCTAGAGTTATTCAATTTAGTTTTGCAGGGTAACAGGGTGCTACTAGATTTTCAAGGAATGATAAGATAACTCTATTGTTGCATGTAATATTTGAGATTATTAGTAATATACTTGCCTCTCTTTCGGTGGTGGAGTTTTTTCCCTTCAGGGTTTCTCCACGTAAATCTATTGTTGCATGTGTTATGATTTTTCTATCTCTCTCTCTCTTTCTTTCTTCACACTAAGGCTAAAGTTAATCTACATATTTAAAATTTGCATTCACTCATTTAAGTTCATATTGCAAACTTTCTTCACCTTGATTATCAACATTTGGTATCATAGCTAATGGTTATGTTAAGGAAGGGACACTTTCCTTTTATAGTGTTGAAGGTTTTTTGCTGCAGTGGGAACTTTTGTGTTGTGGGTTTTGCAGATTTGTGAAAGATTGCATACAATGGCCTCCACCTCTCGTCTAGATATTGAGAATTTCAATGGAACTGGTTACAAAATGTGGAAGTTGAAAGTGGAGGATCTTATTGAGGAGAGAGATCAGTGGTTACCAGTTTCAGTTGAGAAGAAGCCATCTACTTCAACCTTGTCAGATGAAGATTGGAATAAGTTAGACAAAAAGGCTCAAGGGTCTATTTGGTTGTGTCTCATAGATTTCGTCCTCCTTTGAATGTTGTCTCTCTTTAGAAGACACAACATACAAGCTTTGAGGAAGATAGGTGAAATCTACCAAACTAAGAGTTTGTCTAACAAGTTGTATCCTCAAAAAAGATGTTTACATTCATTAAAGATGAAGGATGGTGAATCTATTGTTGAAACATTTGAATACTTTAATTTGATTATAAGTCAGCTTCTTGCATCTATTGATGTTAAAATAGAAGATGAGGATAAATGCATTGATTTTCTCTTTGCCTGATTCTTGGAAAAAAATTTAATTATTGCTTGGCAATAAGTGTGGTGCGTGAACTCCTAAGATGGATACTATTATTCCCATACTTCTAGACTATGTGTAGTGGCTCCTAAGATGCCTTTGTATGTGCAGGTGGTGGCTAAGGGAGAAAGAGTCAAAGGGGATAAGAAGAAGGATAAGTCTAAAAGGATGATCTAAGACCCTAGAAATAGAAGAGTGAAGTGTTGGAACTATGGTAAACGGGGCATGTAGCTGGAAAAGAATGTAGAAACAAGAAAAAAGCAATGTTGATTCCCTCCATGGAAAAGTCCCCCTCGATAACGGTGATTCTCGATGTTTCTTTTGATTATTTCAGCTTAACAACATGCTTGTAATGATGCTTTGCCTTATTGATTCGTGTGTTTCCTTCCCATAAGACTCCCTCATAAGGAGTGGTTTTCACATTACAAAGAATTGGCGATGGAGGAGAGGTCTCATGGGTGACAATAGCTCACAAAAGGTTATTGGTATATAGGAAAGGTAAAGTTGTGTTTCAGCTGATGGAGGTTTAAAACTTGATGATGTTTTTTACATGTCTCCGTGACTTACAAAAAAGTTTAATTTGGTTTCCAAGTTGAATGATTCCTCGGGATGCATGTAACATTTGACAAGTCCGGTTGTAGGATGATAAGAGGGAGTTTGGTGATAGCTAAAGGATCTCAAATAGGTAAATTCTTTTAGGATAAATGTCTCTACTTTATGTAAATTTTCCAATGTAACTAGCATTGAAAAATATATGTATATTGTGGTACCATAGATTGGGTCACAATGGTGAAAAAGGTCTTAGGACCATACTTGATAAGAAACTAGTAGAAGGTATTTTTTTATTATTCGCTGGTAAAAAAATTATTTTTGTGAGGATTTCAGTGTTTGGTAAACAAAAATTGCATCATCATTCCTAAAGGAACTAATAAAGTTTAATGGATTTTGGTAGGAACTAATTCATTTGATGTGTATCCCAGTTGGATACATTATTTGGGTAGATCTCAAGTATTATGTTTCCCTTCATTGATGATTACTCAAGACAGTACTTCTGGATTTATTTTATGCATACAAAATCCCAAGTTTCTCACCAAATTTTAAGAGGAATTCTTAAGGTACTGGGCTTGAAAAGCAAACATTTATAAGATAGTGTGCTATCGAGATCTAAATGAAGGGAATATTGTTCTAAGGCATTTGATGAGTTTTGCAAACATGCGGTGAATTGTTAGGAAAAGACTAAGACCTTTACACACCCCAAATGTAAAATGGGTGCAGCAAGTAAAGAATGAACCGTGACATTTCAATGGAAAGAGCTTAGGAGCATGTTAAGAAGTGCTAAGTTAGATAAATCTTTAAGCGTAAGTTGTTGACATTGCTTCGTTATTTCAATTAATAGATTCCAAAAGTTGTAAAGCCTCTTCTTGATAAACTCCTTATGAAATGTGGTTGGGTAAAAAAGCCTTCGGGCCTCTACATTTAAGGGTCTTTGGTTGTGAGGATTTTGTTCATGTGCTTTTCAAGAGAAGGTCTAAATTGATCCTAAATCTCTTTAAATGCATCTTTGTAGGTTAAGTGGTGGAAATGTTAAAGGTTATAAACTTTGGAATCCACTAACAATTTAAAAGATGATATTTTCTAGAGATGTTATTTTCAGAGAATTTAGAGCTAACTCTGAAGATGTGCAACCAAAGGAAAAGTCAAAGACAATGCATTTTGAAACTAAGCAAGAAGATGCACATGTGGAAGAACAGAGAGATGGACAAGAAGATGGAGAAGAAGAAGAGAGTTATGATGAATCTGTTGTAACAGAAGAAGTTGAAAACAATGAGGATGAACATGAGGAGGAACCTCTTACTCCACCTTTGAGAAGATCCACAAGACAACAAAATTTAGTTGACAATTATAGCCCACCTAATTTTCATTGTAAATTTTCTTTGTTATGTACTGATGATGCAAACTTTAGATCTTCTGGCTATAGGCTCTTTAGAAGAAATGTGGAGTCTTCATGCAGGCCATGAATGTGATAGATGATGTGTTTGGAAACCCATACACTTCCAGGGATCTTGTTAGTTTTCCCCAAAGGAAGAAAGGCCATTGGTTGTAAGTGGATATATAAAAATAATTTTGGTGTAGATGGAAAGTTGGAATGGTACAAGGCCAGATTAGTGGCCAAGGGCTACTCCTAGAGAGAGGGAGTTGATTTTGGTGAAATATTCTCTCTTGTTGCTAAGTTAACTTCTATTAGATTCCTTTTATCCATTGTTGCTGCTTATGATTTAGAAATAGAACAAATGGATGTTAAAACTACTTTCTTGCATGGGGATCTAGAGGAAGAAATTTATATGCAACAGGCTAATGGTTTTGTTGTGAAAGGAAAATAACACTTGGTTTGTAGGTTAAAAAGGTCTCTATATGGTTTGAAACAGTCACTTAGGATGTGGTACTAGAAGTTTCATGCATTTGCATTAAATATGGGTTTTGTTAGAAGTAAAGAGGATCACTATGTTTATTTTAGAGTTATTGATAATCGAATAATGATTATTGTCTTATATGTGGATGATATGTTGTTCATTGGTAACAATAAGGCAATGATTAGGGAACTTTGGAAAACTCTCGCAATACTTTATATGAAAGATTTAGGGCTGCTAAATATGCTTTTCCTTGGGGATGGAAATCATTAGCGACCGGGTTCTACGTAAAGCTTTGGTTAAGTCGTGAGTAAGCATGTTAACACTATTTCAAAGGTTTAATATGCAGACCTGTGAACTAAAATATTCCATTTCCTCGCTGGTACTAAGTTGAGTTTTAGACATGTCTCCTAAATCGGGTGATGATATATTGATGAAATAGTCTAAAGTTCCTTATGCTAAAGTGTTGTGGGTAGTTTAATGTATGCAATGGTTTGTACTAGACCAGATATAGCCCAAGCAGTTGGAGTTTTAAGCAGGTTTATGTCTAACCCTGGTAAAGAATATTGGACTTTTGTTAAAAGGGTATTTAGATATTTGCAAGGCACTTCTGATTATTGTTTGGTTTATCATGGTAGTGACAATTTTGATAAATCATTGGACATACAGGGTTTTGTAGATGCAGATTACGCAGGTGACTTGGACAGTCGAAGGTCCACTAGTGGCTATGTGTTTACTTTGTTTGGAGGAGCAGTGAGTTGGATGAGTAAAAGTCAACCTACAGTTGCTTTGTCTACCACTGAAGTAGAGTATATGGCCGCTACACATGCCTCTAAGGAGGTAGTTTGGTTACAGATACTTGGTAATGGTATTGGTTTTGATTGCAAGATAGTGAGGATCGGATGTGATAGTCAAAGTGCCATATGTTTCGCTAAAAATCCTATGTATCATGCTCGTACTAAGCATGTTGATGTTCAATATCACTTTGCAGAAATGTATCAAGAATGGACAAGTCCTGATTGAAAAAGTTGACACTTTGATAATGCTACATATTCTCCACGGGCTGCCACACGAAAGTTCCCCTCTTGTTAAAGGCCATGGGCCCTTGATCATTGCACTTAATTCTAAAAATTGTATCTCTAAGGGGTGTAATTTCTATAAATGTATGATGTCAAGGGAGAATGTTAGGATTCTAGGTGTCATCAACCTTGTAAATCCTTTAATTTATTATTCCCTCCTGCTGCATTTGTACATTTACCCATAAGAGGTGAAACTATTTGACCAACAGTGGTTAAAGAGACAATGTAAATGTAGTGTTACTGTTACCATTTGTCCTTTTGGAAAAGGACAAAATAGCTAGGTGTCCCACCTTGGAATCTTCTAAAATAAGGTTGTTGGGTCAAAATAGGGTGTTGTAAGAGCATCTATGACATGCATGACAGTTGTCATAAGATGCTATGACAATATGACAGATTCCTATGGTAGAATATTCTATTTTTGGACCCCAGGCGCCCATGCATGAAAGATGCCTTATGACAGCTGTAAGAGCATCTGTAAGAGGCTATTTTTGGTATTTTTTGACAATTTCAAAGAGGGAGGTGTGGGTTTTTCTAGGTGGTATTTCTGCCTATTGTTTGGTGAAACCATGGTGGTTTTCACCCTCACAAATCTCTATAAATTGGGGCTTTGAGCTAGAGTTATTAAAAAGAATTCAGTTTTGCAAGGTAACAGGGTGTTGTTGGATTTACAGGGAATGATAAGAGAATTCTATTGTTTCATGTAATATTTGAGATTATCAATAATATACTTGCCTCTCTTTCGGTGATGGAGTTTTTTTCCCTTTGAGATTTCTCCATGTAAATCTGTCGTTGCATGTGTTATGATTTTTCTATCTCTCTCTCTCATTCTTTCTTCACACTAAGGCTAAGGTTAATCTACATATTTCAGATTTGCATTCACTCATTTAAGTTCATATTGCAAGCTTTCTTCACCTTGATTATCAACAGTATGGATATAGTCAAATAATATTTTGGATGCATTATATGATCAACAACATGTTTTTTAACTAAACAAAAAACAAAATCTGAAGACTAACATCTATCTTTTTTTAATCCTCTATATTTAAATTTTGTTTACAATACTCTTTTATTTCAGCATGCTTCATCAACTTTAACATCATTTTTTATTTTTGCATGCTAAAGTGAGGGAAATTTTTCATAATAGATATTGCATATATTACAACTTTTTTTATAATGTTTTGTACTCATTTTATATGTCCCTAAATTAGTATATATATATTTTTCCCTTATTAAATTCTTATTCATGCCTTGTCTAGCATCAATAATCCTTGCTTAGCCTTATGTGATTTACATTTCCCATTTGTATAAGCCTTGTTTATCCTTTTCTATTCATGCTTATCCTTGTTCACCTAACATTTAATTTGTATGTTTCTCTTTTATGTGTTATAGACCCTTGTTTTCAATTTTTTTAACATATAACCATAAATTTTCCCCATTGAACATAAATACAAAACACCACTTTCACCCACTTTAGGATGATCCCATTAGCTTCCCCTAGAAATTTGAACCTTCTAGCACTTAAGGACATATAAGTTATTTCCCATACACCTTACCTATCATTGGCTCTAGTGGGTTTGTTATTTTATTATTTTCAATCAAAACTAAATTTAATGTATAACTTCTCAACCACCATGTTTTCATAATTACTTTCTTTAAAACCTAGTAAAAACCTATTTATACCCCTTCTTTAATTTAAGGAAATCAAAGGTTTTTGATGAAAAATATATTTCTTTTCATTCATACATCCATTCAAGTGTATTGTTGTATATTTGGAGTCATGTATCTTCTCCTTTCCCTTGATTAATCATCTCTTGGATATTTCATCCCAGCTAATTTATATCATACCCCCCTCCCTTAGAAGCCAAAATGCCTTCATTTTCACTCAATAAGTTTATATACACTTTTTATTAAGTTATTTACCTCACAAAATCCATTAGAAAATTTTATATTATCTTTCTAATTTTGTTATTTCCCATCTCCTTTTGTTTCCATTCATCTTTATTACACCTAGGGTTTGATTTGTGTCGCCTAGGTATTTGTTTCTTTACCACCATTGTACATCTTTCTATTACCCAACATTGATAACTTTAAGAAACCCCCTAAAAAAAGATAAAATATTGGAAAATCTTTCTTTTTTGGAAATAAATATTAATTTCTATTGGCAAATATTTCCTATTTTTTGAAAATTATTATTTTTATTGGCTATTTTTTATTGGGTTTTCATAGAGGATTTTGTATTTACATTCTTTTATATGTTTACCCTAGGTAGTTAAATATGATAATTTATATATACACATCAAGTTCCATCTAACTTCCTAATTTGACATCATTCCAACATTATTTGTGGATACTTGATTGAAGTTATATGTTTACCCTAGGTACCTAAATATGATAATATATGTACACATCAATTTGTGTTCCTAATTTGACGTCATTCCAACATTATTTATGGATACATGGTGGGATTTTCTTGATTGAGGTTGTTGAACACCTTAGACACCTACACCTCGTGGAGTATTGATCCTATAATTTCTAACTTTGATCAAATCTTCTTGACAATATTCTAAAACCATTCATTTATCATATTTAAGTTTCCAAATACATCTAGATTGTTTGTTTTCTATTTCAAATTTCCTATTCATAGTTTATTACTTGCATATTTAATTTCCTATTATTGTTTCCATTTCATGTGCCTACTTGTGTTTCTAGCCTCAACTCTTCATATGTTGATTTAGATCAGATTATGACTATTTAGTGTAATTTAAAAGATATTAACTTGGTCTATAATTGTTATAGAATATTAATAAATAATATATCCTAATTATGTCAAGAAAACCATATAAAAGTAAAAAAATGCCTTCAAAATGGAAGAAGAATTAGGGGATTCCTCCTCAAATCTATAGGCAACTTGTAACCTAAAATACATAATATAAAAGAATTTGTATTGGCATATACCCCCATTAATGAGGAGAAAAAAATATAACCACTAAATACTCAAGGTACTTGAAAGGAGTATTAACACACATAACCATAATCATAATAATGAATAAAAATGAAAATTAAGCCATGAGCATCGAGAATAAATGAAACAAAAATTAAATGTTATATAGGATCCAAGAGGACCACTTTATTTAAGGTACCATAGACACCCCAAATCTTTCCTTATTACATAGTTAATTAAAATTTATAATTTTAATTAACTGGCCATAAACCACTATTCCCTAAATTTATTTAATTAATTGCCTATTATTCTTCTAATTAATTAATTTCATGTTTCCCTTCTTCTAAAGGTTAATTAATTTAATTATTAACCTTAGCCCCGACTTCTAAATTCTTCTAAACTCATTAATTAATTAATACTATATTAATTATATAATTGATCACTTACTAAACTTCCATTAGTATTTTTCTAATTAAATATTCTTCCAGCTCCTAGCCTTGTTATCATCTATTATGTATCCTTTCTCTTCACATGTGCAAGCTTGCACATTTGTTCAATTATTCTCCACCCCACTTCTCATAAATCCACTAAGGACAAAGCTCACCTTAAAATTTGAGTTGGCATGGAGTAACCTTCCTCTTCTCAATGAAATTTATTTTAAATTCTCACCTCCCTCAAAATAGGAAGAAGAGAATCACACCACAATCTCCCATTTTCTTGTATAATCTCTATTATTTAACCTTAACTATCAATTAACCCTCATGTGACACTTTTCCATTACCTTTTTCTTAAGAGAAACTCTTAGTCTAATCCCTTGATATTTTGGAAAAATCTTGGCCCTCTAGATCTCTTTCAACATGAATCTATAAATTGAAGGCTTCACCCTTCATTTTCATCAAGTCTTTTGCCACTAAGTATATGTTATTTTGCTATCACAATTTACTTTTCATACCAAAGTTATGTTGGTTTTTCCATTGAGCAATCCACATCCTAATATATTATAATCAAGAGCATATCAAGTGGAGCTAAGGTGCACTCTACTAAACAAGCTCAATCAAAGAGAAAGAAGGTGGTTTGAGGTAAAGGTTTTGTGTTTGTTTCACTTTATTTAGTTTTTTTTCTTCAATCATTTTTCTTTTTCTTTTTTTTTTAGCACACTTGATGGGACCCACGTCCCTATTACTAATATTTTTTGTTTTATTTTTTTCAAGTTTCACATATGTTCCCAAAATGACGCTTGTGACTGTGGTTTGATACTTTTATTTTACATTAGTGCTTCCTCTATAGGGTGGCTATTAGGATTTAGGTTTCATCAACCTTGTAAATCCTTTAATTTATTATTCTCCTAAAGTGTTTTGTACATTTCCCATAAGAGGTGAAACTGTTTGACTAACAATGGTGAAAGAGACAATGTAAATGCAGTGTTACCATTACCATTTGTCCTTTTGGAAAAGGACAAGATAGCTAGGCGTCCCACCTTGGAATCTTCTAAAATAAGGTTGTTGGGTCAAAATAGGGTGTTGAAAGAGCATCTATGACATGCATGACAGTTGTCATAAGATGCTATGACAGTATGACAGATTGCTATGACAGAATATGCTATTTTTGGACCCCAGGCGCCCATGCATGAAAGATGCCTTATGAAAGCTATAAGAGCATCTATAAAAGGCTATTTTTGGTATTTTTTGACCATTTCAAGGAGGGCGGCATGGGTTTTTCTAGGTGGTATTTCTACCTATTGTTTGGTGAAATCATGGTGGTTTTCATCCTCACAAATCTTTATAAATTGGGGCCTTGAGCTAGAGTTATTCAATCAAGGTGGTAACAGATGTTGTTGGATTTACAAGGAATGACAAGAGAAGTCTATTGTCGCAGATGTAATATTTGAGATTATTAGTAATATACTTTCCTCCTCTTTCAAGCAGGATTTTTTCCCTTCACAGGTTTCCTCCACGAAATTTGTTGTTGCATGTGTTATGATTTTTCTATATCTCTCTCATTATTTCTTCACACTAAGGAAAAAGGTTAATATACATATTTCAGATTTGCATTCACTAATTTAAGTTCATATTGCAAGATTTCTTCACCTTTATTATCAACATTTGGTATCAGAGCTAACGGTTATGTTAAGGAAGGGACACTTTCCTTTTAAAGTGTTGAAGGCTTTTTGTTGCAATGGGAGCTTTTGTGTTGTGGATTTTGCAGATTTGTGAAAGATTGCATACCATGGCCTCCACCTCTCATCTAGATATTGAGAAGTTCAATGGAACTAGTTACGAGATGTGGAAGTTGAAAGTGGAGGATCTTCTTGAGGAAAGAGATCAGTGGTTACCAATTTCAATTGATAAGAAGCCATCTACTTCAACCTTGTCGGATGAAGATTGGAATAAGTTAGACAAGAAGGCTCGAGGGACTATTCGGTTGTGTCTCACAGATTTTGTCCTCCTGAATGTCTCTTCAGAAGACACAGCATACAAGCTTTGGAGGAAGATAGGTGAAATCTACCAAACTAAGAGTTTGTCTAACAAGTTGTATCTCAAAAGATGTTTGTATTCATTAAAGATGAAGGATGGTGAATCTATTGTTGAACATTTGAATGCTTTTAATTTGATTATAAGCCAGCTTGCATCTATTGATGTTAAAATAGAAGATGAGGATAAATGCATTTTATTGATTTGCTCTTTGCCAGAATCTTGGGAAAATTTAGTTATTGTTATAACAAGTGGTGGTGCAGAACCTAAGTTGGATACTATTATTCCCATACTTCTTTTAGAGGAGATGAGGAGAAAGACCATGCGCAGTGGCTCCCAAGATGCCTTGCATGTGCGAGGTAGGCCCAAGGAGAAAGAGCCTAAAGGGGATAAGAAGAAGGATAAGTCTAAAGGACAATCTAAGACCCCTGGAAAGAGCAGAGTGAAGTGTTGGAACTGTGGTAAACAGGGACATGTGAAGAAGGAATGTAGAAACAAGAAAAAGAATGCAGATTCCTCCATGGAAAATTCCTCTGATAACAGTGATTCTGATGCTTTGATTATTTCAGCTAACACAGTTTGTAATGATGCTTGGCTTATTGATTCAGGTGCTTCCTTCCATATGACTCCTCATAAGGAGGGGTTTTCTACATACAAAGAATATGATGGAGGAGAGGTCTTCATGGGTGACAATAGCTCACAAAAGGTTATTGGTAAAGGAAAGGTAAAGTTGTGTTTCAGTGATGGGAGGGTTAAAATCCTTGATGATGTTTTACATATTCCAAGACTTACAAAAAGTTTAATTTCGGTTTCCAAGTTGAATGATTCTAGGATGCATGTGACATTTGACAAGTCTAGTTGCAGGATGATAAGGGGAAGTTTGGTGGTTGCTAAAGGATCTCAGATAGGGAATTTATTTATGCTTCATGCCTCTACTTTATGTAACTCCTCTTTTGTAACTAGCACTAAAAATGCATGTATGTTGTGGCACCATAGATTGGGTCACATTGGTGAAAAAGGTCTTAGGACCATACTTGATAAGAAACTAGTAGACGGTATTTCTGATTATTTTGTTGGTAAAAATGATTTATGTGAGAATTGTGTGTTTGGTAAACAAAACAAGTCATCATTTCTGCTGAACCAATAAAGCCAATGGATTGTTAGGAACTAATTCATTCGGATGTGTGTTGTCTAGTGGATACGCATTCTTTGGGTAGATCTCAAGTATTATAAGGTTTCCTTCCATTGATGATTACTCAAGATATACTTTGGATTTATTTTATGCATATTAAATCCTCGGGTTTTCACCAAATTTAAGGAATTTAAGGCATTGGTTGAAAAGCAAACAGATTATAAGATAAAAGTATTGAGATCTGACAATGGGGGTGAATAATGTTCTAAGGAATTTGATGAGTTTTGCAAACATGCAGGAATTGTTAGGAAAAAGACTACACCTTACACACCCCAACAAAATGGGGTAGCAGAAAGAATGAACCGTACATTAATGGAAAGAGCTAGGAGCATGTTAAGTAGTGCTAAGTTAGACAAATGCTTTTGGGCAGAGGCTGTTGGTACTGCTTGTTATTTAATTAATATATCTCCTTGTAAAGCTCTTGTTGATAAAACTCCTTATGAAATGTGGTTGGGTAAAAAGCCTTCAGTTTCACATTTAATGGTCTTTGGTTGTGAGGCTTTTGTTCATGTGCCTCAAGAGAAGCAGTCTAAATTGGATCCCAAATCTCAAAATGCATCTTTGTAGGTTATGGTGAAAATGTTAAAGGTTATAAACTTTGGAATCCACTAACTTGAAAGATGATATTTTCTAGAGATATTATTTTCAGGGAATTTAGAGCTAACTCTGAAGATGTGCAACCAAAGGAAAAGTCAAAGACAATGCATTTGAAATCCAAGTGCTAAAGATGCACATGTGGAAGAACGATAGATGGACAAGAAGATGGAGAAGAAGAGAGTTCTGAAGAATCTGTTGTAATAGAAGAAGTTGAAAATAATGAGGATGAGCATGAGGAGGAACCTCTTACTCCACCTTTGAGAAGATCCACAAGACAATGAAATCCGCTGGATGTGTATAGCCCAATTCATTCTCATATTGTAGATTTTCTTTTTGTTATGTAATCGATGATGAACCTAGATCTTTCTGTGTGAGGCCTCTTCAAGAATGTGACTTTGATGCAGCCACGCATGGTGATGATGTGTTTGAAAACCTGCGGACACTTGGGATCTTGTTAGTTTTCCAAAGGAAGCAAAAGTCATTGGTTGTAAGTGGATATATAAAAATAAGTTTGGTGTAGACGGAAAGTTGGAACGGTACAAGGCCAAATTAGTGGCCAAGGGCTACTCCTAGAGAGAGGGAGTTGATTTTGGTGAAATATTCTCTCCTGTTGCTAAGTTAACCTCTATTAGATTCCTTTTATCCATTGTTGCTGCTTATGATTTAGAAATAGAACAAATGGATGTTAAAAATGCTTTCTTGCATGGGGATCTAGAGGAAGAAATTTATATGCAATAGCTTGACGGTTTTGTTGTGAAAGGAAAAGAACACTTGGTTTGCAAGTTAAAAAGGTCTCTATATGGTTTGAAACAGTCACCTAGGATGTGGTACCAGAAGTTTGATGCATTTGCATTAAATATGGGTTTTGTTAGAAGTGAAGAGGATCACTGTGTTTACTTTAAAGTTATTGATGATCAGATACTGATTATTGTCTTATATGTGGATGATATGTTGTTCATTGGTAATAATAAGGCAATGATTAGGGAACTTAAAACTCAACTTTCTGGCACATTTTATATGAAAGATTTAGGGGCTGCTAAATATATTCATGGGATGGAAATCAT
>VDFB02080515.1:0-22137 GCA_007258455.2 Sequoia sempervirens | reverse complement strand
TTTCATTGAACACAGCCAGGATCATCTGTTGCTACATCTCTCATTGACGGTGAAGCAAAGCCCAAATATTTGCTTCTTTTGGAAATAAAGGGGGAGCCAATATTGGCCAACTAAAATCCCATTGCAATCTATGAGGTCCTTTGAATTTAAGGAGGTTGTTTTAAGGAATGTCCCCAACTTAGATCCCAATGACCAAACTGCAATTCTTAAACATCTAGATGAATTGGTCAGAGATATGATTGTACATGCTAAAGGAAGGGTAGTTAGTCACCCAAACCTCAAGATAACTTTAGTTCGAATCAAGGTTGATTATACAAGTTTCACAAGAATAATTCGTCTGATATTTGGCCAAAAATTTGTTGGAAAGGTTGCAAATCCTCATGACATTCTTCTACTTTCAAAGTCTACAAGATGACAACAATCAGTGGATGAAAAGATTCAAGATGTTGAACATCTTCGACCTGAAGAACCAAACCAGCAAAACATCGAGGCGCTAGTTGCATAAAGTAATCTGAAAATGGAGATCCTTCCAGTTAATGATCTAGATGTTGCACTGCATGAATTTGTTAATAAGGATGATAAAATGGCTTTCCTAAATTGTGTACGTCAAAATATTGAGGAGACATGGACTAAGCTTGTCAAAGAAGCAGAAGTACTGCAAATCAGAGAAGAGGAGGATGTCATCCTCAAAGTGTATGCAGGAACGTGAAAGAGACCGAGCATTACACCCAAAAACAGGCTTCTCTGGTGGGTTAGGTTCTCAGCCCTCACAGCCCACAGGTAACAAAAACTAAATATTCATCACAATTAACCAGACAAAATGCATTCAGTGATGAAGAAGATGAACTAGTAAAGGTTACCAAGTCAAAAACTCTAGTTTGGGAACAAAATACAAAATCCTCACAGGTTTCTACAATAGCAACTGATGCAACACAGTAAGAGAAGAGGTAGCAAGGAAGCAGGCAGGATGACAATGATTCAAGGAGTGGTCTGGCATTTCAGACATTTCAGAAATGGACAAATTCTTATTCTAAGAACTCTATTGTGTGACCTTCAATAGACCTGATTAGAGTACATATGAAGTTGATAATGGAGGGAAACAATCAGGATGGGGGCTTTGGCACTAGAAGTACACATCTAGAGAAGCCACTTCAAAGTTTTAGTTAAAGTTTTTGCAACTAGCTCTGGAAATGATAATTCATGCAGTCCAAAAGTTTGCTTTATGATGGGCTCAGATTTTGATCCGCCTGTTATGAAAGTTGTTGCAGAAATTGTCAAATTATTTAATATGAGAAAACCATCATATCTGCTCATCAAACAACTGATATGAATGGTATATTATGTTTAAGAGGCCTTCGAAAATGAAATTCATGTCATAACTGCAGGTGCCAGTAGAGCAACACACCCACCTGATATATTAGCTTCAATGATTACACTTCTTCTTTTTGGTTTCCCAGCCAGAGGTTTGTCGCTAAATGGAATGGATTCTCTACTATCAACTATTCAGATCCCAATCTACATGGAAGTTTAAAGTAAATATCACGTTGAAATGAAAGAAACAATTCTAAGGAAGGTGAAGAAGTTAGATGCTGTAGGAAGAGATCCATCAAGCCTCTTTATGGGACACCTAAAGGAAAGAATAAAGAAATAGTTGCAAAGAAGCCGAAGACTGGGGGCAAAGGATAGACTTGGAGAAATTTGAAAAGATTCTCAAAACAAAAAGGAGAATTTAATTTTCAAGAAGCTGTTACGAGGGGTGAGGATAAAAAATTATAAAAGAAGGTTTTCTTTGTAAGGAGGGATCTTTTTGCTGCCCTGCAGCTGAGAGTTGTATACAAGGGGATGCCGATGCGGGAGTGAGCTTGTTAATTTTTATTGAAACAAAGAATTGAATTGGAAAAGTCAGTGTGCTGTCCATATTGATTCTGAATTATTATCCCTGTGTGGGCAATAAATGTTTTCTCATATTTAGTCTTCCCGTGTCAGTTTATTTTTAAATTCAATTTACATTAGCAGTCAGTCTTGAAATAGTGCACTAGTCTTTGAGCCAATTACTATTTTGGAACTGAATTTGTGATTTATTGTTCATGTGTACCTGGATTTCTGAATTAACCATCTGTGAATAGTTATTCAGTTCTCTTTTTAAAGCTATTATAATAATTAGCATCTTGTCTTTTATACTTTCCAGTTAAAAGTACTTAAAAATTTTAAATTACATTATACGAGGGAGCTGCCCCTTTCAAACGCAAAGGAGAATCATTAATCGCATAACAATTTCTCCATTTGTTGGTGCAATTTGTCGCTGCTCATTGGGCGAGTTAATTGATTTTTTGAAGCAACAAAACTGTTAACCAACAGAACTTATTTTCAATGATGAGTAATCATCACACTTGCATTCAAAAATAATTTTTAATGCATTGAATGTGGTTTAGCATGAGGATGTCCAGCCATACTTTCGTACCAGATTCTGTATGTTGCTGTATTTCTTTTAAATGATGGCAAGACATTGGTTACTAGAAGGAGACTTAAATGTTTGAGACCAAGTTATAGTCATCAAATGGAGGTTGACCCATAATGTGGATCCATATCAGAATCATCTCAATGTCTATTTGGTGAAATTTCAAAAGTCCAAAGTTACATGGCCACAACCAGTTCTACAAGCACATGGGTAGAGGAGGAAAGTCAACCACATAATATTGCGTGTTCTGTCACCCCACTAATACATGTGCACTTGTTTTCTAACTGGTTGTTTAGAGTATAGTTTGCATATATGGCTGACCAAATATTACTGACTCGGCAACTTTAAAAAATAAAATTTATTAAAAAGACATAAATTTTGAGCAAAATACAGTTTAAATGTAGACCCATTAAAATACAGATTTCCCAATCAAATTCCATAGATCACACAATCAGGAAAAAATGCCAATACAAGTGATGGAATTGCACAATAGGCTAAGTAATGCTGGAAATGTAAGTGAAAAAAAGCAACCAAACTCAAGTGGCATGAAGGAAAAAAATGCACAACAGAGCAGTTGTCACCAAAAAAGATCATTAGAGCACATGATCTATGAATGTTTGAGTGGCAAATGCCTTGTAACATGACGTAACAGCTGTGTGATGATGTAAATTATCAATTTGCATGAAAACCTTCAAACGCACCAGCAAGGACATTTCTTCCACATGATCAGGCACTAGAACACTAGCAAAACAAATGATTCAGCATGACAAAAAATAAGGCATTCATAATGAACCCTAAACCACATGACAAAGGCAACAGTATTGGCATAAAATTCATGTCCAAACCACATTTTTGCATTATAACAGCATCCCGTGAGCTTTTGTGTCAGACTCGCCAAGTACCCAGAAGTACTCACTGCAAGTTCAGCACTAAGACTTGTGAGTACTCAGCTCCTACAAGTGGCAAATTAAAACTGCAAAAAATCAGCTCTTCAAAAACCCGCAAGTACTCATTGACTCATATTCCAGCTATGAATTTTAGAATTATAACTTGACATTATTTGTGTCACATTTTCATGAAACTTTTTAATTCATTCTGATCTTATCTGATATTCCTCTCATGCTAAGGATTGTTCTATGATCCAAACCTAGAGGGCAGAAAAATTTTAAGGCAAAGGGCATCTAATGGACCAGTTAGCGTCCATGTACATTATAAGAATCACAAAAACCTATTAATCTTATAGTAAAGCCAATCTGATACACCAACTCATGCACTTTTGCTAGGGCTTAAGTATGCAAATTTCTAACAATTGGGTATAACTCAACATATATACACCATAGTCCATGCTATAGAGTACATGAAACAAAGGCAACAAAAAACAATATTTTTACAACCAAGAGGAAACTTTCAGCATATTATTGTCCCCTAAGGTTTAGTACATTATTCTTATGTACTCATTGTGCATACAAGCCCTTGAGAAAAATGCAGCAGCAAAATTATGGGAAAATCAATGGACCATTCACCTAATGACATGAACAGACTCTATGATGACCTTTCCATGTTGGTCATCAAGGATGTTAACTCATGTTCTGACTTTGAATCTGAAGCATATGGCTAACTAGAGCCTTGTTTCCCATTGCCCTCCTTTTCTTGGTTCTATCAATGATTCTTTTCGAGAAGAGGGCTTCCCTTTATTAGATTGTTTTAACTTATGGATTTTGCATTGTTCATTGACTTGTCTAAAGTTCACCTAATTGTTTGGTCCCATTTGTTCTTAGTTTTATATTTAGACATTTTATATTTAATCGTTGAAGTTCCTTTTACCACTTGTGATTAACCATTGCAACATATTCTTTTGAGATTCATGGACATACTTTGATTATTTGTGAACATAACTATAATTTCTTATTTTCTTCTGTCTACCATGAAATCAAAGGAAGTTATCATTGTTTATATAGAGAATCAAGAAATTTTCTATCCACATTCTTTAGCTAACCTGATCACAGATGATCGACAATTTTTCTTAGAGAGGTTGTCACCTTGTATAAGATGTTACTAAGAAACCCCCTAGGACTACCAAATTAAATATCACCTTTCAATCAACTTGGACTTCGGCAAGCTTTAGTGCTCTCTAGACATTGTTGATTTGCACTAGATAGGGATAGGTTAGTGAGATGGCACTCTTTGCATATTGCTAATGAAGTGTCCAAACTCTCTCACTCTCCCTAGGCATCATCTATCTTTGTTTTTTGTACCAAGGAATTTCTATTTCTCCTTTCCCACAACCCATGCCATGGGCAAAAGCATGAATTTCTAATTTTTGTGTGAATAGTTGGCCTTGGGTTCCAAAACAAGTTTAAGGAAAGTACTTTTTTTCCTATGAATTTTCAACACAACCCTCTTACCCCTAAACATTCCTTTATGAACATTATCAAGTCCTACATTGGCCCTTTAGTGGTGGTGAATGATAGTGTCAATTCTTCTAGCTTGAGCTTTGTTACAAATGCGCAACAATGTTAGTTGCCTCAATGACCAACCCCAATTCATCAATGTTTTATAAAGGAATTTTCTTTCATTCTCCCCTATTTATTATTATAATCTTATTTTGTGATGTCCCTTTCCGAGGAGTAGTTGGAGGTGACTGTTTAGCCTATTTTATTCCCGTAGGCTAATTTAAGGGAATAAATTAAATTAAATTAATTATTTAAAGTTCTCCAATAAAGTAACATTTTACAGAGTTTTATTTTAATTAATAACCAATTTTTTTTAGGAAGAGCAAAAAAAAGGTACACAAAAAATATTTTTCCAAAATCCTAAACACATGAGAGCAGTTATCCCTACAATTCAGTTCACTAAAATTTCTACCCAAAAACAGCAGTTTGACAAAACAAGATAGTCTTAATTCTAGTGCAGAATTCTTGTTACTCAACAAATTCATAAATTTAAAACATTCTAGAAAGCTAGAACAATGAAGAATGAAACCTAGAAAAGATTTTCAGGAAACAAAAGAATGAGAAAGCAATTTCGCTATAATCAGCATACCAATTTTAAATATAAAATTGGCAGTTTAGCAAAAGAAAGGACAGTCATAGTCCTATTAACAGCTATTGCCTAATGACCATACAAAATTTAATATTACAGCAAAAACACTATGTAATCTTGATTTCTATGGTTGACGCACAACGTATCATAATTTTATTTTATTTTTCTTGGTACCTCAAGAATTTTAGCCTGGCCCAAGCCAAATGAGGCCACAAATGGGGGACCTCATCCCCAGCATGAACACACTACATTAATGCAAATAGTCCAAGACTCCAAACACGCGAACACAATAGCCCAATAAGGGAACAAAACCCGCGAGCACACCAGCCCAGTGAGGGTTTGGAGGACGAAGACAAGGGCATGAACACCTACAACTTCAACACTAAGTTTCAAACCTGCAAACATATTGGATCAGCGAGAGCACAATACCCCCAATCACAATGACCCAATGGAGGTTTGAACCTTGGTGGCTACAACAACAATGCCACAATTTAACCATCGCTCTATGCCATGAATGGCAATGCACGATGTATCATAATTAATCTACATTTACTATTGTCAATAACTATGCTTAAGGAGAAAATAATAGAGCATTCTATTCCTTATATTCCCATCACATAGTCCAGAATCGCATTTTTAGTTGTATATGAATATAAATATAGTTACCTGGGCTTGTATATTGCCTGCCCAAAAATGCATTATATACTCCTGCATTGTCCAGAATGGCTTATTTAGCTATATGTGAATATATAAGATTATCTATGAAATATTCCGAGCCAATTTTTTTCAATTTTTACCAAGCACATAACAATGCAAAGAGCACCTGTTAGGGTTAGATAATTCAAACCAGCAGATTACAAATAACTCGTTACCAAGAATGCGCACTCAATCTCAACAAGAGAGCTGTCATATGGCAAGAGGATCGTCAGTGCCTTAAACAAAATGCAACTGAAGGTAACTCTAACCAAGAATGTGTCCGCGAAGGACGAACATATGGTCAGAGGGTCTTCTATGCTACAAGTACTGAAAACAAACTCAACACCAAGCATGTGCTACCAGTACGGAAAGGAGGCGACCATATGGTGGAGTGCTAAGAATTACAATGCTATTAAGGGAAATAAGCAAGAATGTTGAAGTACTTGACGTCAAGAATGTGCTTTCCAACCCGAGACGGAATGGGAGCTACCATATGACGGAGATATAAAGAAATACAATTGCGTATACAGAATGTAAAGTAAGACTGAGAGAAATGCTGACAGTACTACTGTTCAGCTTACAATGAATATTTAAATGCCTGCAAGATCAAGTATTAGAGCTCTTCAAATTGCTGCAACAAGAAGGAATCTTTTACAAAGCCTTTAATGATTTCCTAACACCAATCCAAGAAGGAGAATGCAGATTTCTCAAATCTGATTATGACAGACCTGCACCTTAAAATATATAACCAGCAACACAGATCCTTGTCAAAATGCTCATAACTCTCTCATTTCTCACCCAAATGATCTCAAATCTATTGCAAAGTTTTACTATGAATGATGAGAGCAAAATGCAATCAAGAAACCACTCTTAAATCCCACACAAACTTGACTGTAATAAATCTGATGTGACAGTCCAGAAATCAGAAATACAAAACCAGCATGCTTGTAACCCACTAAATTGCTCATATATCACTCAAAACTGACCCAAATGACTTCAAGTTTGATGCAATAGACCTTCAAAATGATGGCACCGAGTTTAGTAATAAGAAATGGCAACTAAAAGTGGATATTAATTGCTGACACGAATCCCAAGGCACTCCAGAAAGTACGGCCTTCAAGGAATGACGAATTTGCTTTATAAAATCAGAAAATTCATATTAAAATCTGCAAATATTCATGAAGGGGCGCCTCCAATAGGGAAACACAATGAGACAATACCCAGAACAAGAATGTTTATGATTTGAGACTTGTGAGCAGAAACATACATTCAGCAGTCATGACCAGCAACTCTGGAATTGACAGAAAATGATAAAACTCAACTACAAAGGATAGGAAACCAACTATAACTGAAAAGACAAATCCATAACACTCAAACCTCTCAACTAGTTGCTGTCTTTCAAGCAAGAAGAAGAGCCAAGCTAGGAGGCCTTCATTCCTCGAAGCGATCCAATACCATTCCGGCAGAGTAACATTACTATCGATAAAAGATACCAAAATGAAGACCCAAGGCTTTCTTTTATAACTGTTTGAGAAGACACTCCAAAAGCTTCCAGAAGGTGCACCCTAATTTCAAGATGCTTTTAGGGTTTGATTTAACCAAGCCTTCCTTCAAGATGGCATACTTTTCACTTGATTGATTAAATTTTGACTTTCATAAAGGTTGGCGTCCCTTTTTACCACTTTATTTTTCAACCTTTGGAATATTAAAATCAATCTCCAAATGAGGCGCCACCCATCAAAGTCCCCCTTTTTAAAACAACATAAAGTTGTTTCACTAGGCCAAGGGGTCATAACATTAAAATAAAACATTATTTTAATTAAAACACTTATCTCTCCAGAAAAAGCATCAAACGGTGTAGAAACCCTAGTTTCCCCTATTCTCCGGATCTGACAGTTTTGTTTGATTTTCTGAAGGTTTTTGGTTTTTGCTTGTCTTTTTGAGGTTTTGATCAATTAATGAAATGGTACGATTTTGCTCTAAATATGAAATAAATTCAAATAAAATATCTAACTCTCTGATAACAAGAATATCTGAAGCCAATACGATACCAGTCTATTATTTGCTCTTCTGGAATGATTACAAAATTGTTCTACAGACATGCAATATGAAATAATGAATTTTATTGTAAAAAACCTGGTAAACCAGCAAGCTGAAAGGTACAGATCTGATGGTACGGCTGCATTAATGTCTCACTTTCTCCTCTGTCAAAAGCCACGCAGTTCCTCTCTGGATGTTAGCGCCCACATGGAAAGTGCCAGATGATGAAGACAAGAGGCGTTTTGCTTGCCTTGAGAAAAGACGTCTTTCCTTCAATGGTACGGCCTGGTACAGTCTGGTACGGCCAGGAAAGAACAGCAGCAAGAAATAAATGATAGTACGGCCCTTTACCAATCTCCAGATCTCTAGTATAGGTGCGCCTAAATGATTGAAGGTTTCCTGAATGCAAAATGCTCTGAACTCTGAAGACTATACACTTTTCCCAATGTTGGTACGGCTGTACTGTACAGATTTGTACGGCTGGGTCAGTAACAGCAATTAATGTTAAAAAAAGTACGGCCTTCTTGATCTCTGTGTCTAGTCTCTGAAACAAGGTGCGCCTGGACTTGCAATGTGATCCCAGATGAACTATGCTGAAACTTTGTAACTGAATAAACTCTGAGAAGCTCTGTAATTTCTTCTGGATGAAGAAATCCCACGACTGGCAGTAGATCAGGTGTTATTTCACACCCTCTGAACTGTTTCGATGGAGATGGCTCGTTCTCCAAAGAATTTCGAGATGAAACCCTAAGGTCTCCGTTCTCTGGCAAAGCCTGATCAATTTTAATTCATCAAATATCATAATGGCACATTTCCCAATGCAAAACCCTTTATCCTCACAAAAGTGCGATTTCCACCATAATAGGGTTTTAATTAAAATATTCACATTTTAATCTTTTAATAATTCAATAGTCTCCAGCCAAAATATTTTATAATAATTTAATTCTCAAACTGGCCCCTTTCTGATGATGGGCGCACCCCTCAAGGCAGATAACTTAAGTTATAATTTAATATTATAACTTTACATTATAATCGTTAAATAATTAATATTTAATTAATATAATTAAATATTAATATCTTCCTCGTTACACATCCGATAACTGTTCCGTCTGATGCTGACGAACACTGAAGTGATCCCGAACACTGCCAATCTCATACTGCTAAAAATAGCAGGGGTCCCACACTGCCTGCCAGGAACTGCTAAAAATAGCAATTCTGCAAAAGGTCTCCGATCGAGCCCAAACGAAAGCCAATTGATCAAAACTGCCAATCTGACGCTGAGCCAAGCTCCCAAACGACCCTCTAACCACTCTGTCAGCCTACGAGGGTCTCCTGATAGGCCAATCTCACGATCTCTGATGCTCGCCAAAAAATGGGGACATGACAGTCCGCCCTCCCTAAAATTGCTTGACCCCAAGCAATCTCCACTGCAAACAAACTCCAATCCTCGGAAGGCCCAAAAAGAAAACTGTGAAATGTCCCACACATCACGAACTGTCTCCTGTAGCATCATCAAAAACTCAACTGCGCAATCAATACCTGGATCCCAAACCCAGCATAAAAGTCTGTCGTGACGGTCCTCCTCAGGCTGCCACTGCGCTCTACTGCCTCCAACTTCACCATGTTGAGAATAGTGAAGTGACCCATTGGGACCCATCCCATACTCGATGCCAAAGCTGTCGCCACCGGGATCCCAATACAATATGAATCTACATCCATCCGTCATGCAGAGATAAAATCTCCTAGAAGCATCTACTGTCCTGAATCTCTCCCTGTCTTCTGCTAAATACTCATGGATGTGATAACTGTCCAAACCATCATGCCAACTAACACCATAGTCGCCCTGTAACCATGTACCCTTACGCAAATTATGCGACATAGAAGTATTAAGCCCTGTCAAATACATATCGGCATGATAGATGACTGACTGCTGCCCCTGCAAGTAATACCCCGCAAACTGCCAAGTCAAGTACCTGCATCCGCCAATCCCATCTTGTGAAGATGGTAACTCTGCACACAGTAATGAATTACTCCCCTCGACTGCTCCAAGAGAATCACCCTGTGTACAAGTATGGTGCATTGAATACGAATCCTGTACAGGTGGATCAAAGGAAAAACCGTAAGCACTCCTCACCGTGTACACCTCATTGAACTCCTCTGTGAGTCTGGTTTGGAATTGCGATGCACTGGAACAATCCCACACACTACGATCATCACCCAACTCAGAACTAACATCAAAAGTACGATCAGCGTCCAACTCGAAGAGTGGGTTATCATAGACCAAACCACCATCAAATTCAAACAATGGATTATTCACAAACTGCACAATCACTCCATCCTGATCAGAATCATCCATCTCTGAATCGCTCTCACTGGAATAATAAACTGAGTTGTACTCCTGACTAGGCTCAACCAGCTGCCGACCATAGTCAACTGTATCAAATGAAAAGATTGATTTGCTTCCAGGAGAGGGAAACAAATCATCACGAGTACCAATCTCCCAACTGGATGAGACTCTGAACATCTGCTGTGAAGATAGACAAGTATCGAGGGTTGTCACACAACTCTCGAGTGGATCAACAACCATGTCACAGGAACTAACAATAATCCACCCTGCATCACCTATCACGGGACTAATCTCATGAGAACCTGGTGCAATGCGTGGCTCACTGCAACTCTCATCTAGAGCACTCATCCTATCTGTATCAACTGCTCCTGTGTCCATGCTGGATGTAACCACATCCTCAACATCTCCCTCTCGGCTATGAACCATGGGTGTATACTCCTCACCAACCGCTGCCATGCAAGACTGAACGATATCCAAAGGTGGTGAAGATTGGGCCAAACTCAACGCCACAGTAAGCCTCTCAATCTGTAACTGTGACTCACGAAGAGCCAACTGGGTGCTCTGCAATGAATCCATAGTCACCTCACGCTCATGAGTGAGCTCATCGATCCGCTCCTCTTTTCCCTTCCATGCATCATAACAAATGCAATCCCACTCGAGAAGGAAATCCCTATCTGCTAATAGTTTAAGATAATTTTGTTTCATTGTTCCTATTGCTTCTCGGAGTGCATGTATCACTGCAAGGGAAAAACCACTATCACTGTGCTCATCTGTCAAAGGCGGACTCCAACCATAGGTAGTCAACATCTGACGAGCAACGTCAAAATGCTCAAGGGCGGTGGTAATCATAGTGTCATCCACATGTAGTTGCCCAACCAAATGATGAGGATTCTGAAACTTACGACCCCCATACAAGATATCCTGTTCACCATATGCACTATGATACGACGCTGATCCGTCATCGCTCACCTCATGATAAGCAGCATCATGTGTGCTTTCATCAACGCACACCTCAACACTTAAGGTACTGCTGCTCGGTACCTCAAAGGATGGCTCAACTGGTATGGTAGAAGTTGCTGGTATGACAGTATCTTCACACGCTTCTACTCCACAAGTAACTGCATGCTCATCCAACGCATGATCCCGGGATTCCATATCATCATATGAATCCTCTAGCTGATTTTCAAAGGTCTGATCCAGAAAATCAGACTCACCATGATATAAATTCTCAACACCTATTGCATCTGTAATACCCAACTCTTGAGTCTCTTCACATGACAACTCAATAGGGTTATTTTGCAACTCTGAAACCTCTGTTGTGTCATGCTCACGCGAAGTTTCGCCAACGCTGTCATAAAAATCAGAAGTAGCCTCCATCGTAGAAACTTCTTGAGTCTCCTCCTGCAAAGACGATGTAGGTAGATCATTACTCATAGCCGTGCTAGTGTGTTCACGAACCAAATCAGCACTTCTATCAAATTCATCATATAAATTTCTGCCCTCTTGATAGGAAACTGAAGATATCAAATCATTCTGACGAAAAGTGGTATTATCCTTATGTGTAGATTCTCTGTCCTTTCCAGGTGTAAACAACTCACGAGCTGTAGTGAGATATCTCTGTTTTTCAAACTCCGTCTTATGGCCAAGACTCGGGTGCACATCCACATAACTTATGAAAGGAAGTTTTTCTTTAATCTTCTGAGGTAGAATGCTATATTCACTGAACATGCCAATCACTTCGCTTTCTGTGTTTTGTGGTGTTCTGTCAATAGAGATCCTTCCGCTACTCTCAGGTGATACTAACTGCCACTCGTTGTTCGCTGTCCTAAATGTACCGGCGAACAAACCCTCATGCCTTTCACCTGTTACAACCTCATTGGGCTCCTGTCTCGTGAAAGTGGGCCTAGTAGGCCTATCTGCTGTCCGTGACACTGACCTAGGAGCTCTCCGTGAATCTGTAACACTCCTGTCATCGTCACGATGTGATGACGATCTCCTCGGAGTATCCAGTCTCTGAAGTGCAACTACCACCTGCTGTAATACACCATTTGACCGCCGTTATTTTCAGTTCTCTGGTGCATAGAAGACTCTCTGCCGCAGTTCGACCTCTCCCCATTATTGTAAGAGTTTACATTCTAAGATTAAGCATTCTCAGTCCACCTTGGTCACATATCGATTACATCGACCATGTTTCCCGGTGCCGGATCGAACCTGTTACTGTCAACCCAAAGCTACTTTGAATGGTCAAAAACACGATAAGACTCAAGCATTTGTTTGCGAGCTAAACCCTCGAGGATGGCGGGATTTGGCTCACGATACTGCTGTAGAAACCCTAGTTTCCCCTATTCTCCGGATCTGACAGTTTTGTTTGATTTTCTGAAGGTTTTTGGTTTTTGCTTGTCTTTTTGAGGTTTTGATCAATTAATGAAATGGTACGATTTTGCTCTAAATATGAAATAAATTCAAATAAAATATCTAACTCTCTGATAACAAGAATATCTGAAGCCAATACGATACCAGTCTATTATTTGCTCTTCTGGAATGATTACAAAATTGTTCTACAGACATACAATATGAAATAATGAATTTTATTGTAAAAAACCTGGTAAACCAGCAAGCTGAAAGGTACAGATCTGATGGTACGGCTGCATTAATGTCTCACTTTCTCCTCTGTCAAAAGCCACGCAGTTCCTCTCACAGATCTTAGCCCACATGAAGTGCCCGATGATGAAGACAAGGCGTTTCTTGCCCTTGAAAGAGCGTCTTTCCTTCAATGAGTACGGCTGATGCGATGCAAAATCACGGCCGAGAATGAGCAGCTGACAGAAATAAATGATAGTGCGGCCCTTTGCAATCTCCGGATCTCTCTGAAGCCCTTAGTGCGCCTAATGATTGAAAGGTTCCACAGTACGAATGCTACGAACTCACGAAGACTATACACTTTCCCAATGTTAGTGCGGCTGTCTTTATGCAGACTATGCGGTGGTCGTGCCAGCAATTAATGTTAAAAAAGTACGGCCTTCTTGATCTCTGTGTCTAGTCTCTGAAACAAGGTGCGCCTGGACTTGCAATGTGATCCCAGATGAACTATGCTGAAACTTTGTAACTGAATAAACTCTGAGAAGCTCTGTAATTTCTTCTGGATGAAGAAATCCCACGACTGGCAGTAGATCAGGTGTTATTTCACACCCTCTGAACTGTTTCGATGGAGATGGCTCGTTCTCCAAAGAATTTCGAGATGAAACCCTAAGGTCTCCGTTCTCTGGCAAAGCCTGATCAATTTTTAATTCATCAAATGTCATAATGGCACATTTCCCAATGCAAAACCCTTTATCCTCACAAAAGTGCGATTTCCACCATAATAGGGTTTTAATTAAAATATTCACATTTTAATCTTTTAATAATTCAATAGTCTCCAGCCAAAATATTTTATAATAATTTAATTCTCAAACTAGCCCCTTTCTGATGATGGGCGCACCCCTCAAAGCAGATAAGTTATAATTTAATATTATAACTTTACATTATAATCGTTAAATAATTAATATTTAATTAATATAATTAAATATTAATATCTTCCTCGTTACACATCCGATAACTGTTCCGTCTGATGCTGACGAACACTGAAGTGATCCCGAACACTGCCAATCTCATACTGCTAAAAATATCAGGGGTCCCACACTGCCTGCCAGGAACTGCTAAAAATAGCAATTCTGCAAAAGGTCTCCGATCGAGCCCAAACGAAATCCAATTGATCAAAACTGCCAATCTGACGCTGAGCCCAAGCTCCCAAACGACCCTCTAACCACTCTGTCAGCCTACGAGGGTCTCCTCATAGGCCAATCTCACGATCTCTGATGCTCGCCAAAAAAATGGGGACATGACAAACGGCCAAAACGGTATTACCAACTGAACTGATAGAAGAGGAAAGCCTGCTGAGCTGATGCTGACTGGACCACTACTAAAAATAGAATTTACTAAAAATAGTAAATTCGAGAAGTTGCTCAGAATGCGATGCAGGCGCCACCATTGCGAAGCTCTCTGAAAACCCAGAAAGAAACCGCAATCCAAAATCCCAAACTCCAACAAGCAGAACCCTGAATCTTCAAGAGAACCCACCAAACAGTCGGAAACCCTAATTCTTCCTCTGACTAGCCGACAGCACTCCGGGAATAGGCCATCAATCACTGAGAAGTGAGTGCTAAAAATGGAGACATTACAATTTGGGCCTCTATGTTTCCTGCCAAATGTGTTTATAGGGACAGACATTGTCCTAATATACCTATTAAAATAAAACAACTGTTTCTAGTGTAGCATATTTATCCCAAGCGAATGTAGTAGCCCCTTTATTTTCTTAAGTGGGACTATACATTGCAGTTTGATTTCATAGAGAAAAACAAAACTACAAAATACTGTGAATTATTTGAGCTTTTGGAGCTGCAAGTTTTTTTAATTTTTCAATATACAAATATTTGCATTCCTTCCTTGGAGATTCAATGGAAATGGGCAGCTTTTCCAACACCATACGTGGCATAATAACAACAAATGTTTCTATTTTCATGCAATTATCTTCAGTATGTGCCACGCCATGGTGATAGAGTTTTAATAGGTTTTACTGATAAAAAATTGCAGCCTTTTATCCAGCAATACACAGGTTTCTATCCCTGCCAGTAACAAATAAAAGAAGGCTACAACTGATTGCATTTGTTTCCTTCTTAAAGATGCAACAGGAAAGAAAACAAACATAACTAGAAGATAATATCCAGCACCCAGGTCAATAGAATGATCCCAGATCATACCCAAAAATGTGGCATGGTAACCTATTTCCACACACGAGGCAGGGAAAAGAGGGCACTCAGGTTAAATGTCAGGTAATTTTATCTCTTATGACAACAAAGAAAATAGCACAACCCCAAATTCATCAATCCTAGGTCCATAACAGTTCCCAAACACAGGTTATGACTGAACACCATATACTCTTTATTTCATAAAAATCCCAAGCAGCACGTGTGGACAGCATATCATACTTTTATTTTCTTAATAATACTCAGCCAAATTATATTTATGGGTGCCAGGCATAGGGCAGTTAATGAGCAATTTATGAAAATTGTGGTAATTGAAAATGGCCTTGGGGCCATTCGGAACAATGTTGCCAAGTGGACTACATATGCAATGTGGGCCATGAAGATTATAAAAAGATGCAGTTTCCACTTTAATATCTAAAGTAAGAAGTTTAAAGGGAATATTAAATCATAAGTTAATAAAGTTTCTTTTTAAAGAGAATTAATTGAACCTATTTATAAGGCTTTGTAAATCCATAAGTGATAGCAATAATAACAGCTGGCTTGATAGCAATAATAGTAGCTGGCTTACATTTTCCCTTTTATCCTACTCAATAGTAGGAGCTAGAAATTATGGAATTCCTCTCCATAAGTTCCCTAGATAGTCAAATTCCAGGAGCTTGTGCAATTTGCAGGTTTTACTTGGATCACACTTATGGTAAAGGTGGAGGGAAAAAACAACAATTAAACATTATTTTAACTGAATTTTCCAAATGCAACAAGACACTATGTAATTATTAAATGAATATCAATAGATCACATATCTGTATATAATGCCAAGTAAATCTAACTATATATAATCATAAAATAGTGCAGTTATTTCAAATATACCAAAATTGTAATTCCTAATCTTATTCACACACATATGCAACCTAAATTACATGGGTCTAAGTGAGTGTGTGTTGATTCCATCATGATAGGTTTCCTTCAATGGCTAGAACCTTCTCCCTGACGATACTCTCTCTCCAACCTAAGAGAGTGTTAATAGTTCCTATCACACTTATGGAAATATAACACATAATTTGTCATCATCATAATTATTCTTTGATTTATCAAAATTTGACATTTAAGTAATATTAACTATCCTATTGTAGTTTGATATTGTTCTTATTGTTAAAATCATTGCTATTTACAAATCAAGGATACTTAACATAATCAAACTATTTTTCATAATTGTTTGCTATTAAACAATTAATACATAATTAAGTATTTGAACTAGGAAAATTAAATGGGATGTGACAAATAGCTTGACAAGCACCAAGAAATCTAAGGTTAATGCAATGTCCCATTTTTTTATCCATTCCAACATTCTTGGAAACTCCAATTTTCTTGGAGAATGCTAGCTTTTCCAAAAGGAAATTCTAATAGTAACAAATTCCTAGAGCCAAGACATGCACAACGATACTTTATGTGTTCAAATCTGGCATTCTGAGAGCACTCCATACTTGTTGGAGAAGCCTGTCATCTTGGCAGAGAACCAACTTTCATAATAGACTAATATCCTATGCATTTGAGATATTGGCGATGTGGTCAAAATTCATATTTAGGCTATTTTAATATTTTTTCGTGACTTTGGTGGTTGTGTAGAAAATAATTAACTTATTAAATCGTTAATTATTAAAGTTGTCAAAAAAGAAATTAAATGACAACTTATATTTAATTATTTAAAAAGGTATCATAAGTGCGCAAATAAAATTTCGCTAGGCTTAACGTGCTGAAAAGTGGTCATAAGGACACTATATATTATTTTATTTAAAAAATTTGTTTTTTCCAGCAAAAAAAAATGGATAACTTTGGATGGTAGTACTGCGGCACTGCCAAAGAATTGTGCATTTCATGTTCAAGATATTGTAAAATTTAATGGGATAGGTCACCAATCAGTGCATTTATCATTGAAGGTCTTGGTCGGTTTCACCACTAGATCCCTTTGCATTTCAAGACCGTTTTGGCATTGATTGGATCCGCATTTAATCAGCCATTTTGGCTTGATTGGATTCTGTTGTAATCTGCCTATGGCTCTGCATTCTCTATGTATGCTTGTCCATCAAAGAGGTGTTGATTTGGGTCAGCTCTACCGTCTACATGCTCTAGTTAACTTGTCGCCTTTACATTTCACTTTTCAGCAGTGCAGTCATCTAGATAGAGTGTGTGTTGTCCAAAACACCATATGCTCTCACCTTGCCCGCACTAGGAACTTGCTGATCAAAGAGTGCATGGACTTGTATTTGCATTTTCTATATTGAAAACTAAAAAAAATATTGGTGTGGGGCTATTACAATGGTATCAGAGCTTGTGGTATTGCCAGCCTATTGGAAAGATAACGCTTTTTTGCATATCTTCACTTGTATGCTTTGAGTTTACCACTTTTTTAGTTGTGATGGAAAATTCAGAAAAAATTGTAGCCTTGGTTTCTTTAGTTTGTGAAATCATGGCATTAGCGAATTTGCGAATAAGAATTTATAGCGCAAAGAAGAAACTTGAGCAGCTGCCCCAATCAAAAAATGTTCTGCTCAGCAGTTTAGAGGAAGTGGAAGTTTGTTTGTCCATGGTAAACCAGTTAGATGCTAAGCTTTTGGGATAGGCGATGAATCCATCAATGATTGCTTTGGTTAATCCCTAGTTACCATTTGCTTTAGTGAAATTACAAGATTAATTGCTCCAAAAATTCCACACGGCAACAATATCATGCAATAAATATTTTAGTTGATTGTGGAAATTTTTCAAGGTTTGGAGGATATTAGAAGTCCTTTTGCTAAGAGGGTGACAAATCAAGAAACTGTTCTATTTAACTGCGAGGAAACAAGCTCCAATGCAGATAATTGCGTCTGCCTTCACCTGGGGTGGCGCGGATGATGGCCCCTGGTTCACCTATAAAGCTTCGTCATACGATCATACAAATGCCGCCCGCCCGCCGGAGTCGCGCCTTTGCCCACCGAAATGACGCGGCAGCGAATTCCGCATCGAAGTTCGGCTTCGTTTCGCGCCATTTAATGATAAACCAACCAGGAAAGAAGAAACCGTCCGCGCCAATTCTGCAAACCGCGTCGCCGGCGCCGTTTATTCCAGCAGCGCGGCTATGACGTTCCGCATGCCGCGCGAAATCCGCTCACCAAACACCATCCAACGACATACAGTTCGTCGGAATGGCGTTACGAGAAAGATATACCGCGCCCGGCTGCCAACCCCACATTAAACACCCAGCTGTACACAAACATCTCAACGCAACAACTGCATTCCATGGAACACCGTTCCAAACATGTTTTACATGAGACAAAAGATTTAGGATTTTCTAATGATGGGATTAAGCTTGCTGCAAATTTCAGACCAGAAGCTAATAATGAATGCTTAGATCAACTTTGAGAAGTTCATTAAGAAAATGAGTGGGAGCTACAAGAAACCTTTCAAAGTGACTCTCAAAATGTCTCTATAGAAAGGTATGTCTTAGAAGAGAATGGTGATTTTTTCTTTGACTATAATAGAAGTTCAGTATCATTGCATGACTTTGTATTTTGTGAGGGTGATTGGAAGAAACAGTTGATGATAATAAGAGAAAATGAAGTGCAAGTCCTAACAGAGTTGAATAGCACAAAAAATCCCATTGAAGGATTAACCCAAAATTTAAAGAGAGAACAGATTGAGCAATCAATGGTGTAAATGTTGCCAGGAGTAAGCAAATTGTTACTATTGCAGATTTATAAACTGTTAACAATGCAATGGAAACAATGAAATCAAAATATCTGCATATAATTAAAGACAAAAATGTGGCCATCAAGTTTGTAGATGAGGCCTTAGGAAATGAAGGTAAAGGTTGATGAGCTCACCTTTGTGCTTAAATGACCCAAGAATTCATTAGAAAGAACCCAAATGGCACTACTGGAGGTAGAAGATCAACTCAATGATGCAAATTACTTTAGGGAGCAAGAGAATGAAACAAAGGCTAAGAAAATCAAGTAGGTGATTGTTGAGATTGATAGGCTTCATGAAGATTTTGATTTAGAACATTTTTCAAAAAGGCAGAAGTTGCAAGTACAAGTTGGATCAGCATGAAGATTGGTCTAAACAAGAGAGTGGGAATAACTTTTGTTAATGTTATAGCAGCTTCGGTAGTTCCTTCCAGCTCACCTCTTTCGTGGAAGACATAAATTGAATGATAGCCGTTGGCTATTCAATTTTTATTGTTTTGTATTTCATACTATGGCCGACATAAAAGAATTCAAAATTCTTAGAAGTCATTTAATATTTATTTAAGGCCGACTATCATTAAAGAACATTTATGATTTCTTAGAGGCCGACTTGAAAGTCTTTGAGGGATGTGTCTCTCCCATTCACTTGTATTTATTCACCTTGATTCGTCCTTTGTAATCATCTAGAGAAGCTCGATCATTTTCATTTCAGCTCTGTATTATCAAGTGCGAGTATTGTATCAAGTGCGAACTAATTATCATGTGCAAAGAAGAGACTGCGAATAATTGCGAACTCTACCATATCGGATCTGTGTTAGATGCGAACTCTGCTATATCGGATCTGTGTTAGATGCGAACTCTACTATATCGGATCTGTGTTAGATGCGAACTCTGCCATATCGGATCTGTGTTAAGTGCGAACTATGTCAAGTACTCAAGGGTGAAGATCAGTGCGAAGCATTATGATGCGGATTCATATCTAACAGGTTGAGAACCATTAGTGCTTGTGAACACTGTCAAATGCTATTTTTGTAGACAGTCAATTCATATATAACAGGTACGAATTGGCAGACTGTTATATGTTCCTTTCATCTTGCCAGTGCTGAATATCGGTCTTGTGTTAGACCTCATTGTAATATGTAAAGTTGCCATTGTTACATCAAATATAAGAGAGATCTTTGTTGCTGGGTTTTTCTCCCTCAAGAGGAGGGTTTTCCCAGGGTATATGCTGTGTTATTTTTCTGATTTCGAATTATTTTCTGTGCATTTAATCTGTTCACATAAAATTTTAACAACTTTCAATCTTTTGATAACCCATTTTTTGAAATGGATGCAAAGTTCTCTTTTGATAATCCATTTTTTGAGCTGGATGTTGAGAAATTTCTTGATTCTAGTAACACTTATGATAATAATAGAATGGTGTAGTAAAAGCCATCAAAATCACAAGGAGGATCAAGGATTGAGAATTGCAAAATCCCAATATTGATATTAGGGGATCCAGGTGAAGATTTCAGACATGAGATAAGTGCTACACCAAATAATAAATGAAATTTCAATGTTTTGATCGCATTTTTTTCACAATTGTGCAAGAAAATTTTGGTACAAGAACATTGATTGCGATTTATTCAAAAAATTGCAATGTTTTTGGGGAAAATTTTGAAAAAGCTGGCAATTCAAGATTTCTACAATTAATCATGATTTTTTTGTGATTTCTACTTCAATCCTTTCAACCACATCATTCAAGGCATAGATATTTACAAAGTCGAAAGCTTGGTTATCAATCTCGAAGAGAACCCATAAGGCTTTGTTAGTAGTGTCACAGTTGTGTGTAACATAATGGGTTGCCACTTGACATTAATGAATGTTATGTCACCTTTACCTTCTTCATAATTACTATTGAAATAGATAACGTTTGGCCTTATGAATTTCATTAGAAAATCCTACACCATGGATTTGTGGTTTGGCTCTATTAGACCCCTTACATTCTATGAGATGCAATTCACAAGGCATGAGGGTCTAGGGAAATTTCCTCAGATTTTAACCCTTGCAATGCAAAATGCCTATAATGCTCATATCTATTTTGGCATTCAAGAATGAAAGCCCCAAATTGCATCGAACTTTTTATAGGAATACATTCACCTTCCTCAACTTCTCATGAAGGGCTAGAAGGCCATTGTCCTCCCTCTAATTGTCACGTAGTTGAAATTCCCAAAACGACAAGGAAAGTGCATTAGGAGGGGAGTTCTTGATTTTGATGCATTCATAGAAGGGTCAAGAAAGAACTGGTTGTAATTCAGCCACTTGCTTGGCTTTATCACTCACCAACGACCAAGAGGACCTTGTGAGCGTTTTTGCTTTGTCACTAAACTAAGGCTATGAGGCATTGTAATCCTAGTCTCAACAACTATTGTTTGGTCTAGGGTTGGAATAAGAATGTTTTTAAGCCTCACTACAACCATTTTTACAATATCCAACATTGGTCCACTCATCTTCAGTTTGTGTACTTCAATTCCTAGTTTTGAGGCTAGTTTTGGCTAGTGTTTACCTAGAGTGAAGTCTCTAATTTTTTGATTGGATGCACAAGAAGCGAGTGTTGGGTAGGTTGATATACAAAATATGTTGCAGATGGCGCATATCACTTATTTTTTAATCAACAATTCCTTTAAAATCCTAGGCAAGGTCAATCTCTACACAGACTTTACATTACAGCCTAGCTGAGTAGAATTTTTCAAGTTCAACACATACAACCCTCCCAAGAGAGGAACCAATTTGATTTAATGTAATATAAAACCCCTGATTTTTTTTTGTGTTTGCTATCACTGATATACTGATTGTTTTCACTGTTATGCTGATTTGGTTTGTTTGAGAAAGTTTGGTTGTTTGTTTCAGATGACATTCATTGGTTTGCCATGCATGATATTTTCATAGCATGAAGTCCAGAAATATAAGATGAAAAAACAAGCTAATAATGATAACTTTCAGTTTTTAATACTCTGAACATATAACAGAAAATTTCAATCCTTTACAATAAAC
>VDFB02080514.1:0-14261 GCA_007258455.2 Sequoia sempervirens | reverse complement strand
AAAGGGTGAAGCTTTCTAAATTTGAGCCTAATTTGTTGATTCTATACATCATAACTAGGGTATATGGGTCATGCACATATTATCTTTCGACTCTTGAAGGTGAACTGGTTTTAAAGCCTATGAATAGCCTACACTTGCACAAATTATACACCTAGCTTTAGAGATTCTTTGAAAAGAAATAAAAAATACAAAAAATAAAATAAAATAAAAAATAAAAAATAAAAAAATTGTCACCTTGATGAAAACCTAATGAACAGGAATCTTGTGTGACCACAAAAAAGTTAAAAAATCAACAAATAGTTGAGAGAAATAATTCTTCCAATAGTTAAAACTACTTTGGTTGTGCTTTGGATTAGTACCATGGAGAAAACACTGCATTAAGGCTCCATGTGTAGTTAGTCTTTACCCCATCATCTACTATCATTGGATCTGGTTTTCCATCCTTGCTCATTAAAAATTCACTTGCATGCTTTCTCTCACAATCCATAGTAACACTTGGTAGTCCTTACCATCACTTGGAATGATTGACATTTCACATCTTTCACCTTCCATACTTATCCACTGTAAGGCTTATCCAATTTCATCCCTAATAACTTGGTCTTATACCTTATTAGGGGAAACTACTTAACTCATGTCTTCAATGGATTGTAGACTTGGTACTAGAGATCACTATGTCGAAATTCTAAAAAACTCATAAAATTTTAAAAATCCAACAAAAATAGAAACATTCAAAAATAAAAAAAATTCAAAGCATGTCAAATTTTTTTAAAAAAAATCCTCAAAAAGCCAAAAAACATTGAAATATTCCCAAATAATCCAAAAAAAAAAACCAAATAGCCTTCAAAATCCTAAAAACAGTGTCAATTCATGCCATGTCAAAGATGATCGAATTATGCTACCTCTGTGACTTCATGTAGGAAATCCCATTATCGATGAGTCGTCGAGGCACTAGGTCAGTCCTTAGGGTTTGTCAAATAAAGTCAATCATTATTCATAATAAAGTATCTTCCACCCAAGTCAAGGTCAAACTACCCTGTCTCTACACATGTTACATAGGAAAGGCCGTCACTGATGAGCCCTTGAGACACTAGATCAATCCTTTAGGGTTTTTCAAGCCAGTCACTATCCATAATAATCAATCAAACACCTTGATTTTACATAAAAAATCATCCCAATCTCAGAAAAACCATGAAACAATTAGATAATCTATCTAACTCATCTTTAAACCAAACCGGTCAATTTCTAAATTAATCAAACATGAACTCAACAATTATCAGGAAATCAATGGTCTTATACAAGAAGTGGCATTATTGAAACTAGACTCAACATCTTATATAACTTGCCTCATTTCTTGAAACCAAACCTCCCTTATCATTTGTCTTATATAGCATGTGTCCTTCTTGAAATTAGACATTATCATTTATCAACCTTATCATTTTCATTTTTTAAAACTAGTTGTTATCAATCAATCAATCAATCAATCAATCAGTCAGTCAATCAACCAACCAATCAATCCTATAAATCCTATCAACGCACAATCATTAGTGAAACAAATCTAAATGATTGTTGAATCTGTTGGTTTAGTTTGTCTTATCCTTTCTTGTATTTATATTTTGGTCATGTTACTAGCCACCTCGAGGATGTTCCAAGAAGGAATTAGAGGAGCAATGATGTCTCATGACTTTGCTCCTAGTATGATTGATGGTATTCCTTATCTGTTAAGTGTCTTTTCTTCACAAAGGGATAACATTGCACACCTTGGTCTATGTCATACCATGGTACTTATTTTCATTTGCCATATTTTTAATGCCCAATGATGATAAACATGCAATCTTAGCATCTCTCAACTAAAATATATCAATCCCTCTTCAATCATCTAACTACATTTTCCTCCTACTAACATTTCTTTTTGTCAATCCTTGCATTCATGCCTATCTAATAATTTTTCAAATTTTTTGAGATTTTCAAATTTTCGAAAAGAAAATTCGAGGGGACATGGGTCTATCGCATCTCTATTGGGGCATGTCTTGGACTATATTTCTGACACAACATGATAAAGTGCATTGCATCATAGAGAGGAAAATGCAGACACTGAAAAATATCCTAAGCCTACAAGCATTATTTTCCACTTCTTCCTCTGCATAATTAATTTTAATTATTTAATTATTTTCTAAAGTCATATTCTTCTATTAATTAATTATTTTTATTATTTAATTAATTCATTTCTCCTTTTATTCTTCCTTTGATTAATTAAATAAATTCTTATTTAATTATTCGTTTTTACTTTTCTATTATTATAATTAAATTGTTATTATTAATTATTTAATTATTCATTAGTTTCTTCTTCCATAATTAAATACATTTTATTTAATTAATTATTTTCCACCTTTCCCTTGCTATTAAATATTTATTTTTATTATTTAATATTTTGTCATTTTCCCCCACTTTTAATTAAATTGTTATTTTAATTAAAATCAACCTTTACCCTTTCTTCTATAATCAAATAATTATTTAATTTACTCTGCAACCTCTTTATATGTGTCATTCTTATTCTTTCTCTTTATCTGTGCCATTCATATCCCTTCACACCTCAATTAATTTCCACCCTTGATAAGGTTTTATTACCTTTTAATCTCCACCACCAATCCCTAACTAAACCCTATTTTTTCCCTAACCCTATTTCATTGCTTCTCAAGCAATCATATCCATTGATCTTCATCTTTTGATCTTGACCTTTCATTCAAATTTGGTTTTCTATAAAAGAGACCTTTCACTTTCATTTCTACCTTAGCTAGCTACAGACAACCGCAACTACTATCTTTGATATAGAGTAAAATGGAGAAGAGCAATGAAGGTGATTTAACCATGGCATAGAGATTGTTGGTAATATTATTTTATCATTTTATGTTTCTATGTTCATTTGTGCTTCATTGTTGGATTAGGGTACTAGGGTTTGAGTTTTACGTATTTGATGGTTGATGCTATTGATTCATGCCTTTTCCCTGATTCCACCCTATTCTATAGAATGACATTCTTGTTGAGATTTTCTGTAATTACAACAGTACTATAAATTAGAATAGATTATTAAACTCATAAGGGAAAATATAAAAGTACACTTTTAGCTCAAAAATATTTCAAATACTTATAACCTTATTCTACATAATGAATTCCTTGTGAGATTTTTTTGTTATTACAACTATACTATAAATTGGAATAGCTTATTAGTACTATTTTATTTTACCTCAAAAAAATCTTTTAAATACCCATACCCCTATTCTACCCTATTCTACAAAAATGAAATATTTGTTGAGATTTTCTATCATAGAATGAAATCTTTATTGACTGTACCATAAATTGCAATAGCTTATTAAATTCATAATGGAAAATATAAAAGTACTCTTCTATTTTAGCTCAAAAAATAAATTTAAATACCCATATTTGTAAAATATATGCAGGCAGGAGAGTCTTGTAATTTTCCAATAATTGGAAGTTCTACAAAATGAAATCCCAATTGAGATTAAGGTCCTAGGGTTTGATTTTTATGTATTTGATGGTTGATACTATTGATTCATACATTTTCCCTTGATTCTACCCTATTCTACATAGTGAAATCCTTATTGAGAAAATATAAAAGTACTCTTTTATTTTAGCTCAAAAGAATCTTTCAAATATCCATAACCCTATTCTATAGAATGAAATCCTTGTTGAGATTATGTCATAGAATGAAATCCTTGTTGACATTTTCTGTCATTACAACTATACTAAAAATTCAAATAGCTTATTAAATTTCTAATGGAAAATATAAAAGTACTCTTTATTTTAGTTGAAATAAAATCATTCAAATATCCATAGTTGTAAAATATATGCAAATGACAAGTAGGATATTTTTTTAATTTTCCTATAACTAGAATAGGTTATTAAATTCATAATGGAAAATATTAAAGTACTTTTTTATTTTAGCTCAAAAAAATCTTTGATATACCTATAGTTGTAAAATACATGCAGTAGGAGATTCTTGAAGTTCATTTTTGTTCAATTTTTTTTGGATATTATTCTAGCAATATATCTACATATAATATATTTGAACAAGCAGTATTCACCTAAGTTAATATTAAATATATTGTAACAAAAAAATGATTAAACCTCACCTAAGTTGTAATAATGCAATTGAAGCCTGATAAATAGTTTGGAATAATAAGTTTGATTGGTTTGTTACCATATAATAATTGAAATTTGGAGAGAATAAATTGAATATATATAAATTTGATACATTTAATTAGCCGATAGACTATTATAGGTGGAAAATCCCACCGGAATTGTCTATTGTCTCATGCCGGTGGATTATTCCCGGGAAACCCTAAAACCCTAAAACCCTAAACCCTAAAACCCTAGCACCCATTTCGACATAGTCAGGAGGACGCTGGCAAAAGCTGTGGAGTTCGACTTTATACCTATCAATTACATTTGCTTGAAATTTCTAAAACTTTTCAACAAATCCATTTTGTGCATCCTCCAATTATTGCATTCCATGAGTACACATTACTCGGAGGCATACTGTCCTTGTGCCTTGTCTATGCATCCACATTTTTGCATACATATCTACCAGGGCAGTTGCAACTACAACATCTGGCAAGTTATCTATAGCATGTATGCTTTGATCGATGACCATACCTTGTTTCAAAGCTCTCATTTTGGCGCAGGTAGAGAGGTAGAGTGGACGCTGGAAAAGTTTGTAGAACCTGATACAATTTATGCAAAATCTTGAGGTAAGTTACCGGCCATTGTTTTTGTGATTTTGTTTTGTAGTTTCTGGAATCTGTAGGTGGCTATATCCTTTTTCTGCTGTGGTTTACTTCACTCTAAAACAAATCTGTTAAATGAAAGCTTGGTTCTGTGGCTTCGTGTATGGGTTTTGTGATTAAGTCTGGTTCAACAAAAAAAATTTCCCACAGTTTTCCCTCTGAGGCTCTCCTTAATTGCAAGGCGATGTCTATGGCATGATTTCCCTTGTAGGTGGTCTCCGATTTCTTAGACCACTAAAGAAATGGACAAAGTGGAAAGCTGAATAAACTCAAAATTAGAAAAAAAAGAAATTTAAAAATAGATGAATAAGGGGCAGTGCGCTCTTTCTTGTGTTTCTAGACACAAGACATTCCAGTTGCAATGCCTTAAGACATGTGAGGACCTGCCAGAATCATCCTGAATGTATAGAAAATGTTTGAACATGGATTAGGGAATCTAGGTTTTTAAAATGTGCTCCCTCCTTTACCTGCGCTATTGGGCAAACAAAATAATATCATTAAGTAAAATAACAGAAAAATACACAATTAATGAAAGAATAATCTTTGCTTTAAAGAAAAGAACTATGCCATCCCCTTATGTTCATCCATGCATTGTGGCCTGAATCTTAGCAGGTAAGGGAAGCGGATTAAGTTCAAAGCCGCTCTCATGGCCCTGCTGCCTTCTTCACACTATCCTTACCCAAAAGTTCGACCTGAGCAGTGCGAAAGAAGCTTAAAACGCCTCTCTAATGTCACTTCCAGGTCACCGCCTTCTTTCCTCACCGTGCAGCAGAAAGAGTTAGGGCATGAATAGAATAAAAGAGAGAATTAAATTAAAATAGCATTGGCCAGCGGGCTCCAACAGGAAATTAAATCCAAATAAATTAAGAAAGGGCAAAAAAGAAAGCTTAATCTTCCAAACGTGGCGCCTGAAGGACTCGGTTGGGTACGTGGTACATTTATACTATAACAAGTGCAATACAAGTGATAAATCTGCATTCCTATTTAGGTTTGAAGACGCACAGGAGTTTAAAAGTTATATAGAAAATTTATTTATTGTTTACCTTGGAAGTTACTAAAATTAATGCACTAGTATAGCGCATTAATTCTGCCGCTCAATCATTCCGTAGCATGATGGGAAATATAGGAAAATAAAAGAGAAGGTTTGATAAGCACACCAGATATAATGGGTTATAGTGAGATTGGCTAATTATCTCACTGATTTTTTATTTTATTAAAAAATAAAGAGAACGTATGTAGCAGAGAGTATGGACTTTGGGCGAGAAAAAAAAAAGATGTTGGTAGAGAGTTCATATAGTGGGATTAGATCTGAAAGATTGAGGTGAATAGGTAATTTACAGAATTAATCTGCCATTTTTTTAATCAATGAAATTAATCACCGTTGTTTGAAAGAAGATTCAGCAAATAAAATATTAACTGTCATTGATCGATATTTGGTTATAATATTGTTAAATTATATTATTATTATTATTTTGGTGTGGCTTTTGTCCGGATAATAAAAAATATTGTTAATATTGATATATTGATATGAGTAAAATTATTAATATTAGTATTTTATTAATATGAATATTTTTATTTAGATTTGAGTTATTAGATTGGATACTAATGTTAAATGCAATCTAAATTTTATTATCTACATCACTAATAAAATTAGTGATAATAATGGGCATGATATTATATTACAAATTTAGAGTATAATAATCAAATATTAAAAATGATACTTATATCACTAATATTGTTACATTTAATATTTAGTATAATATTATATTATCAATTTTAAGAAGAAATCATGATATCATGGGAAACTCCAGTATATAAAATAATAATCAAGGCAATAAAAATATTAATGTAGATCATGAGTTTTAATTGTTATTTTAGCAATAGAGGTTAACATGATTATAATACTAGAAATAGTCTTAAATGAAATATTAGTAGTTTATTTAAATAATGTTATCATTTTAAAGTATAAACATTGATGCGATATCCATAAAGATAATGTTGGTCAATGATCAATTAACAATAGTGTAGTATTTTGTTCAAAATTAAATTTAATCTTAATAATATTATTATTCATTTTTATTTAATGATCAAACAACTACATTGTTAAATATTCAACAACATTTAGATTTAATCTCAATAATGTTATTATTATTTTTTATTCAATGATGGAACAACTATATTGTTGTTAAATATTCAATAACATTTACATAATATATTTAAAAGGGATTAACGAGGAGGTAATCTTTTAATAACATAAACATAGAAATAGAATAACTATGAGTAAATATGGTGTTGGAAATGAATAACTATGAGTAAATATGGTGTTCAAAATTTATAACTATGAGTAAATATGGTGTTGAAAATTAGTAACTATGAGTGAATATGATATTAATATTAATACTAATTTTGATAAAATGGATTAATTTTAAATGGAGGGTAACTCCATAATAATATTAATTATATCATGGAAATGATAATAATATCATTAAGGAGAATGAGGATATCATAAATGTTCAAATTGTGGAAATAATATTATTATTTCCCTTTGGAAAATAATGAGGAAAATATACAACAAGGATCAAATAATAGTATTATTTCTCTGGTGAGCAATCAATGATGATAATTATTAAAGACTTATTGTTGAATTTAATTAATAGAAAATTTATGGTAATTAAATAATAATGTTAATCTTGAGGAGCACATTTGCAACGAGGTTGCATGAGGCACCAATTCAATGTGTATAGTTTACATGCCATGCTAATGCATGGCTATCAACTATTAGTGGTTTTCATGTTGTGGTTTAATTTTTTTTTTAAAAAATGGTTGTGTCTTTGCCCAATATGTAAAATGGAGTTTAAGCAATTGACTACATCAATGCCTTGTGGGATTTGACTACGCCACTATTTCATTGCCTCATGGAGTTTGAGCAATTGACTACATCAATGCCTTGTGGGATTTGAAAACACCACTATTTCTATATTTGAGAATTAACCCTTTATGAATAGCAAAGGAAGGGCTAGCATAATGAATCTTCTTCGTGTGGCAGCTTCTTAGATATCCCCTTTCCAAAAAGGATTCATCCAAATTGTCCTAAGGACATTATTGTCTAAAAGATGATCAAGAGAAGGCATAAGAGAATATCACTTGCCTTGAACAACTCCAATTGGGGTATATCAGAAATAGGAAGTAGCACAAACAGATTTGTGATTATAAATTGGATGATCATTGTGTTATTTGCTGTATTGATATTACTGGTGATTTATGGTCTGATGATATAAATTTTCCAAAGTTATCTATTATCCATTAAAGTCATTTTAATTATCCTTTGCATTTCATAAAGTCACCCAGATTTGATCACTATTTTCTTAAAGGGAGATTAAGGATAATTAAAATGTATGCCATAAAATCCATGCTAAGCAGCACTAGGAAAGAAGTGTATGCTATAGAATCCATGCTACCTAGGTGAAATGTAGATGGAAGAGTTTTTGTAGAAAAATAAGTTATTCAATGACAACTTTGAGGATTTCCTAATTTATATATGATTCTTACTGATGCCACCAACATCTGACTCTATATTGCTTCATTTTATTTTGCATGTTAAAAGTTAGCCTCTAAGCTAAATATGCTAAGCTATAAAAATTGAACCCTATTTGATTAGGATCTTGTTAGTCCAATCACGGTGGCTTGACTGCACATATGCATTCAATGTGTGGTAATTGTTTTGTTCTTGAAAAAGAAAATAAACAATCCTTTTCAAAATGAAAGGAAGAGTAAAATCTCTTTAGCAAAAATCTTGGGTTAATAAATAAGTAGCATCAATATTTAGAATCTACCTTTGGAAATCATTTCTTTTAAATAATACTCTTGTATGTTTTGTTTATCGTGAGTAATAGATATTATGCATTGTTGAGCAACTAAACTGTTATTGATTTCCCTCAACTATAAATTTTCAATTTCTTATATATTTAACTTCTTATGGTAATTTTGTTCATACATTGAGAAATTTTTTTCCTAATAGTAGTAATACTATAAATTAAATATGTAGAAATCATTATACAACTCAAAAATAAATTAGTGCTTAAAATATTTCTAATTTTCCTCTTACATAATTATGTATTTTGGCTATTTAGTTAAGCTACAAGTTTTTTTTGCCATAATTCGACGCTTGATCAACACATCTAACCATTCCATTGCTTTTGTTTTGTAGGTCTTGAAGACAAATGGCATATATCATAGAACCTCATTGTCAAACACCGACAATTGTATTATACGTAACCAATCTCTTGAGTTAGTGAGAAGGTATATCATTAACCAACAACAATTGTACATTATGTTAAGGTATGTTACATTATGTTGTGAAACCATTTAGCATAGCATACCGATTTAAATAAAGTTCCATTTGTTCATTTTCATAGCATACCGACTTAAATAAAGTTCCATTTGTTCATTTTCAAATCTTCTGGCATCCCATCACCAAGGTATCTTATCATCAATTGACTTTTGCTATAAATTGTTAGTCTTAAGAAAAGCAATTTACATTTTCTTGCGATTTTTTCCCTTGCCCTTCAATATATTGCCAAGTATATCCTACTATCGGCATAACCATTGCACCTTGTTGAGGTGCAAGCGCTAGTTACATCTCACCCAAGAGTAGAGAATAGATTAGGAGAAAGGATAATCCCTAACCATACAAAATAAATCAACACTTTTACCTCCTCTGGAAATATGGAGCACATATGATTAATATCCATACTTTTACTAAATACACCAAGGATAAATCTCTTTACCTTGGACTTTCATTAGAGTGGGGTTGGCATTAATGATAACAAAACCCAATTATATAATTTTTATAGACCCTCAATGATGAGACACTAAGATGGTGAATTAAATCTTACACTAAGCATGATAAAACATGGAAATAATTGACTTGTTTTTGACAAATTTCCACTCACCAAATGTATGAATAAAAATATCAATAAAATATGGAAGATAAAAAAAACTAAGGAGGAATCAATAAAATATTATGAACATTGATTCCAAAGTATGGTTATAAGACTAGAAGAAACCTTGAAAAAATAGAAATGAATTAAGTGTTTATTTTAGGGTTAACTCCTCACATTATATAGTAAAAATATATGAGAATATTTCCTCTTCTATAAGAATGTGGTAGAATTAATCACCGTAAGAGAATCCTAGTCAAATATATGGGAGAACAATGTAGTAGGAAATGATGAAATTGATCATTTTAAATTAGAGTTGGAAAATGTAATGTCACAACCAAAACTTAAGAAATTATAATGAAAGGTGAGAATTTTGATACTTCGCCCCCACCTAGAAGATGTACACCACTTAACAATATACACTGCATAGAGCATAGGGTTTAGCTATAAGAGAATTAAATTTCTATTTGGCCCATGGCTAGCAAGAACTTTAAATAAGAGAAAGTATAGCACCACTTAACAATATACACTGCGTGGTACTACAAATTCAAGGTGTAAGTCCCTACATGAGTTGCCATGATAACTATCAAGAAGGAGGTGGTAGGGGAGGCTACCACAATAATAATAGAGGTACCATAGAAAGAGGAAGGACCAAAAGGCCAAAATTTTATGAATATGATAAACTAGGACATTATACTAATGAGTGCAAAAGGAAAAAAGAAGGAAAGTCCACATATAATTTTTGTAGTGATATATCACATGTATTTCTAGTTGTCTGAAATTTAATAGTTTTATAAGAATGTGTTGGTACCATGATTAGAAAGTAAATAATTGTCTAGAGGCTAAATCTAATGTATGATGCTAAAGTAGTCAAGAATAACTAAAGTAAAGGAGAAAATGTTAGATAGTGTAAGAAATCAAATATAGAAAACAAATGTAGCAAGGAATAAATAATGAAGGTAAATATTCACATCAAGTTCACTAAAAATATATATAATAGATAGCCTACATAATTTAAATGTAAGAAATTATTTTCAATTACCTGTCTTAGGTTTGTACATAAAATGCAGATTTTGGACGCTGCCTTATGTCACCAGGTATGGCTCTGGCTCTGGCTACGCTTGTGTCATTCCACACCTTTTTTGGGGTCTCCGTTCTTGCCCTCCAATTTACTCGGCCACCAAAACTTCACTGTTAGCAATAAATGTTAAGAAAACTTATATTTCTCTCACATGGATGAAGGCGTTGTGTACATAGTTTTGGATTGGAATTTGAAGTAAAGGGAAGAACAGAGACCGTTTCCAAAAGCCCTTCAGAGATTTTGACTGGTTTAGTTTAAATTGTTGCTGAGCAAATTGGGTCAGTACCATCCTCTCAATCTTGAAGCTTAAAGGCTCTTCAGAGCCTCACACTAACTTGAATTGATATTCTGTTTGGTTATGTTTGCAGTGGAGTGGAGGCAACGTAGCAACTCTATAGGAGAAAGGCGTTGAAGTGACACCCACCCACGCTTCTTTTCATTTGGACAAGCTCAACAATCAGGGAGCCTTCGATACCTGATTTACATTCTGCTTTTTGGGTTTTTTACTTTTCATTTTTTATTTTGATCTATAAGCCACTTCTTGGATAAGAAGTATTGAATTGAAATGATGATAAAGATTCGTTTACAATTTACCAAGTAAGAAAAGAAAACTATACATTAGTAGGAAAAATAGTACCCATGTAGTAAGCATTCGCATTCTCAGCACAGACTTCCCGGCAGCGCTCATAAGCTTCATCAAGGATCTGCAAGGTCCCAGTAGGCACCAAGTCTGACTACACATCCAACAACCGGCCCTTTCCTTCTTTCTTCATCATGGCGGCCTGCTTCAGCACAACACCATACACTTTCTGCTTTGATGACAACATAGGCCTTCTTGAACCATCTGTCACCAAACCAGCCAGGTTAGGGAACATGGTGATCCTGCTCACATTTTCTGAATTGAGATTTGAACTGGAGATATCCACGGCAGCTTTTACAGACAATCTCTCTCTATACTTCTTAAATTTTGTTTGTGATACAAGTGTGGTCATTACTTTTGCTCCTGCAATCCTAAATACCACATACCCAACCTGGTTGTAGTTTTGAAAATGTTCAGAGCAGCACAGTTTCTTTGAACCAGCTATGATATACTATAGTCTGACAAAGCATTCTTTTCTGCCTCTTCAAGTAGCTGGGCATCTACTTGCATTCCTATGTTTCTTGTTTCTCCCTATGATAGTCTTGATGACTGTCCCGAAGATTTCTCACATGTGCATCACAACACAGTCCTTATCTTCTCACCATCACCATTCTTCAACAGTCACAATGATTGCAATGATAGCCCCAGTAGTAGGTTCTCTGAAAGCTCATAACTGTCTAACACATCAGGAGAGTAAAGATGAGAATAAAGTGTTACAAGTTGACAAGTATCCACCATTATTCTCAACTTCTCAAATCTACATTTCTCTCCCAATTGTCCTAAAGCTCTTTCATCACTTTCATAGGTCTGTTGTTTCCTTATTTTGCTTATTCTTTGAAAGGACAACCATAGAGAGAGAGGAGGCATAAGGGAAACAAAAGACCCTCTGTTAGAGGTGACTGTTATTCATTGTGGTTGACAAGAATATCGATTGGACGTGGCCTTTGTGCTGTCCGGATCACCCTAAGGTCCCATCCCTTGGCTACCTCGAGTGTAACAACCGCATTGCAGTTTGAGTGTAAGCCAAAGTCTCTACATTTAGTTTCAGAATAATCATCATGCTAGGTTGGTTAGTAACATTAATATTGGGGAAGGTGAAATTTAATATCAGCGGCAAGGGGTAGCACGTCTGATTTCTATCTAAATATTATTATTAACTGGATATGAAGGTTTGGTTAGATCAAAATAGCAATATATGACTACACCCATCTTGACCATACGACTACTCTGAAGGTATGTTCCTTGCATATAAAGGAAAAGATATCATTATTTTTATTTTTTTGCAGGTTGACTCTAAGTTATTGGCGACGCTAGGCATTTATCATCAACCCGCTTTAACCCAGAATAAACGTCATACTCCATATGTGCAGCTGATGGCTCTGAAATGTTGAACCGAGCAGAAGGAAGCCCATGCTCATTATGAAAACTTTTCTTGACACCAGTTCCATAAGCCCTCATTAATTTATATGCATTTGACCATCAGAAAAATCAACTTCTTGGCAATTGTTATTTGTGACAAAATACAATGGTCACTAATGGGGAGAAGGCATTGAACTTTTAAACATGCTAAATTTGGGCTACTGGTTAACTTATTTCAAAGTCTAGTTTTATTTTCTTTTTCCTGTACAAGCTTGATCGAGATTAGCGAAGATAATACATACTCGAGTTATTCACTTCCTTTTGGTATAGCTAGCCTATGAATGAGGAATAACCAAACTGTAAAACATGATGGTCTTTTAATCTATATGATCATTTGCATGCCTTCAGACCACTTACTAAATGTTCCCAACATAGTTATCAGACACGAAGCTGTGCATGTACCAGTACAGGGATGGGGATGCTAATCAAATTAGGGTACATGAGTAAATTAATAAGGAGACAGTTGTATTATATATAAATGTGGTCACCAAAAATTGTGGATATAGGGATGGGTACGCAGTCCATGTTCCTGTTATGGAGTTTATTGGCAACTATGGTACCCAGCTGTCACAAGATTGAGGGTTTTAGAGGCAGCCATTGCAAGCCATACACAAAACCCATACACGAAGCCACAGAACCGAGCTTTCATTTAACAGATTTGTTTTAGAATGAAGTGAAACACAACAAAAAAAGGATATAGCCACCTATAGATTTGTCCCAGATGATACTCAGAAATGTATATCAGATTTGAAGAATCACAATATTCAGACTTAGCATGAGCTTACAGATTCTTGACATCAATTATACATGCAGATATAAGCTACAGGTTTGAACATTTTAGTCATAGCATTAGCAGATCAGATTACATTGACTCTGAGCATTTAAATCTATGTTGTATATATTTTACGTCCAAAATCTGCATTTTGTGTACATTTTTTATGCCAAAATCTAGTTGACGCTATCCAAAAATTTGTCTTGGAGCATTTTGCTTTCTTTTATAAGTTGGAAAAGATAGTTAGCGTCTGTAGACCTCTATTTGTCAGTTAGAAATACTTGTTAATATATTTTACTTTTAACCTCATCAACCCTTTAATGTCATGTTCTAGTGGGAATATAGATTTTTAAATCATTATGTAAATATTTTTTAAAAATAATAATAATAATTTCAAAACTTTTACTTTCTCATAATAATTGTATTCTTGGATATCAAACATTAATTATTAGTACAATATCTGACATGGTTAACATTGATTATTTATTATGCCATGCATCTGCCGATTTTCTCCAACACAACCAAAGGTTTATGCATACGCATTTGCTTCTCATATAGTTAATATTCACTTTAGAATATATAAATGTGCATGGTGTTTTCTGGATAC
>VDFB02080513.1:0-16788 GCA_007258455.2 Sequoia sempervirens | reverse complement strand
TCCATCAATTCTTGCAAAAAACCCGTCTTCACACTCCTCCTATTGGATTTCCTATCTTGAATTTCAGAACATATAATCTTTGATAACCTCTTTCTGCATTGTACATGTTTATCATCATAGAAATATGAGTTATATTTTTTCAAAAGATATCAATTATTAAATATAATTATATTAATTGATGAACTATATATATATATATATATATATATATATGAAAGTGTTGTGCATAAATAATAGGGTCATTCTAAGTCATATGTTCCCAAATAAAGCTACTACATGAAAAAGATAAGGGGTTGCCCCCAAAATGAAATCCCAAAACACATAAGGTATCCATGGATTTGGAGTTAGTATATATTTGCTACAATGTTATTATAGAGCTCAAAAATGTCATTATTCCCCAAGTACTCGTAGAAAAGGAAGACTGACACATAGAGAGTGAAAACAAAGAATTTTTTTTTGGGTCAACATGGAAGAGACCTAAATGTCTTAACATCTTGCTTTAACCCCAAAAGGAAAAAACAAGACAAGAAAAAAGATAAAGGTTTACAACATATAGAAGAATGTAGATACAAATAGAGGAATGCACATATAGAGAGAGATACATCAAACAAAACAGTATGGGGGAGATCACATTACACACATGCAATCACACAAAGAACATGCAAAAGAAAAAAAAAGACAAGACTAGTAAGGCACATGCGAGTCAACCTATTGTAGGTCGTCTACATCCCAATCTTGATCAGTATATATGGAAGGCCAAAAACTAGCCAAAGGGACAACATCAAGTGCCAAACTAGGACACGAATATCTAACCCCTTTCCCCCACTAAGTGCAATACAAGGATGAGCTAAGATGATTGATGGGAATGAGCTCCTTGCAATAAAGAGAATTATTTGCAATGAATGTTAAACATGTAATAATGAGCATGCTATGATCCTACAAATATTACATGGCAAGGAGCAAAGCTCATGTTTTTAGTCAAGATGGATCCCTAGGGGATCTAAATTTCATCAATAATCATTGTAAAGAACAATAATTATCAGTGTGATGTCCAAAGAATCTATGATAGGCACAATATGGTCTATTGTGATTAAGTTTTCTTTTTGGTTAGATTTTCATGTTTAGGTGGTAAGTTGATTAATCCCCATTGTAAAAGAGTGTAAAAGGCCTTCTCAGTCTTGGATATCTTTAATAGGTCATCAAAGGATTCTGGTAGATCATATATCTCTTGTAGTTGATGTTTTTGATGTTCATGTAGTTTTGGCTTCTTCTTGTTTGGTTTGATAATTTTTTGGTCATCAATTTCATCTTCTAATTGTAAGTCCTTTCCTTTTTTAGAAAAGGATGTGTTAGGAGTAGTAAAGTGATCATAATTTGTGTTTTCTTTTCTCTTATGCATGGGAAATGTATTGGAAGCTGGTTGAGGAGGAGGAAGATTGTTGTTAATGAGATAGACCAAGGTGCATATAAATTCTATTCCTTCTTCATAATTAAGCATCTTTCATATGTTCCCTATGAGAGGAATGGTATTAGTAGCAATAGGTTTGGTTCTCACAAAGTCTTGTAAACTTTTTAATTCTTCATTTATCCTTCTTATGTTCTCTTGTGGGACATTAGCAACCATTGTTTCAACATCATGCACATTGTTTGTAGGTAGGGAAGTCATTGGAAATTAGGTATGAAGACTATGATCCATAAAGGGTTGATTAATATCAACGCTATTAGTGAAAGAGATGGAGAACCCAATATCCATGGTGAATGGTGTATCACGGGATGACATGAGTCTCAAACTATGTCTCACAATAGTATTGCTAATAGTACACTAAGTTGTGAATCTCATAAAAGTTTCATAAACTCAATGTATACCCAAAATGGAAAGAAGGTGAAATGCAATGAAGTAACCTAGGATGCAAAGTGCATTGCAAATATGTAAATGCTATTTTCAGATTTAAAACAAGATAATTTTTTGATTATGCTATGTAAAAAACCTAAAAAATTGTTAGAATTATGAAACAAGCACAAAACCACGAGCCATGGGATCAAACAATGAACAAATACACCTTCCACACAAGATATTTTCAAACAATATATGAAATATTCCTCAACAAGAAAAAGCTACAGAAGCAAGAAACTCTCAAAAAGATATGAAAGCTCAAGAGGATCTCAAAAAGATAATTACAATGAGGGTTGAGTGATTTATAGGAGCAAAACCCTAAATGTTACTCACTTTAGTTAACAAAAAAATATTTAGTTAACTGAATAAAGCAATCCTAAGTTTAGCTTAAGTGCATGAGAATAAATTAGACTAATACTCAATTAACTATTAATTAATTATTAGCTAATGCATGAAAATCCTAAGTTTAACTTAAGTGCATGAGAATAAATTAGACAAATTAGTTAAAGATTAATTAATTAATAGCTAATGCATAATAACTCTAACACCCCCCCTAAGATGAACTTAGGGAGTAGCTAAAAACCCTAAAAATAATGTATGATGTGTCCCGACAGACAAAGCTTGGTCAGGTACCCATTTACAAACAAAAGATCTCTCCCAATTGGAGAAAAAGGAGAAAAACCTTGTGGGAGAAAACTCCTCTCCAAAAGAGAGAAAAGCAAATGAAGGAATTAAAATCCTCAAAATCAAGATGTGAAGGACTAAGAAGCCTCCAACCGAAACAATTCCTAGAAAAAGAGAACATGTAGAACATCATAGTTCAACACGAAGAAGCTATACGATGTTATCAAAGATGAATGATATGGTGTTGAAATAAAGAACCTCCTCTAAAACAAATGATGATTAGTATCAAGATAACAAGAATCTGCATGAGTTCTCTCAATGGCACTACTCAATTCAGATGGCAAACAAAGGAAAAACATCTAGAAGTCAAAGATGCAAATGTCAAGATACAAGGAGTCTATACTGCATGAGTTCTCCCAACAAAACTACTCGAATCAGATAAAAAAAAGGAAAACATCTAGAAGTCGAAGATACAGGAGGTACATGAATCTGCATGAGTGATCCTAATGACACTACTCAACATGCAAGATGCAAGTCGAAAATATAGGTACCAACTACTATGAACAACATTGATCAAGAAAGAGACAAAAATATGCATGAGTGTCCCCAACAACACTACTCAAATCAAATGGAAAACAAAGGAAAACATCTAGAACTCGAAGATACAAATGACACATGAAACTGTATGAGTGACCAAAATGACACTACTCAACAAGCATGAAAATTGCAAGTAAAAAATACAAGTACCCAATAGTTTGTAATCAAATGAAAATAGGTCACCTCCAGAAATAAGAATCGAAGAATGTCTATATGGTAAATGCTCCATCTCACTGAAATGCATGGGTAACCAACCGCTGCAACTGCCTAGTACATAGGAACAAGAACTAGATACGTAGATCCCTCCAACGTGAAACTAAAGAATCATTAACACCAATAGTAAAAAAACCCCATAATGCTTAAAAGGGAGATCCATGATAGGAACACTGAAATTGTGTGAATCCAAGAAGTGCATGTAGGAGAAACAACCTGCAAATAAAAGGGTGTGCAAACTAAGGCACACACACATGAGGCAAGAATCACTGAGATTCGATGTTGTCATGGAAGGGACACTCACTTGAAAAAGGTGTGATGGAAAACTAAAGGCAAACATCAACCCCCAATGGCACTTTGTATCATAGTGCAAATACAAAAGGCACAACAAGATGTGCAAAATCCCCCAAAAATATACACCAAAATGGCACTTTATCTCAATGCATCTACAAAAGAGAATGCACATGAAAAAGATGTCTACAATGCCCAAATAGGATAGAATACTAGAAATAAATATAGAACAGACAAAAACAAGTCATCCTAGACGCAAATGATAAGTTCTCAGAAGCTAAAACGTCCAAGTAATTCACCAAAGTGTGAAAACACCAAAAATTAAATAAAATGTGCCTAGAGAATAATTTGGAAAAAGTATGGATGGAATTGAAGAGCTCTAAAATACGGTTCCAATGCTGCTGGAATCACAAAAAATAGAGAAACTGGTCAAAAGTTACAAGCTCGAGACTGGAAACAACACCTCTGACTTCAACAAACTATAGAATGCACCAACAACAAAATTAAGTGATGAGACCCACACCACTAGAAAATTGGTGGAACTAGCTTTCTGATAATATTTCATTTTCCAAAAGATAATATTGTATGCAAAAGTTATGGCCTAAAGAAAAAAATAGCTCCTTGGAGGCCAAAGAAGGGGTCAAAGTGGCCATGCAAGCTAACCATACCATTGAGGTCATCATAATAGTGGTTTACAATTCCTGAGAGGAACGGATTTTAGCTGAAATCACATATTTTTAGAAAATATAATGATTTAAGCCTTAAAAAGTTCCATTTTAAGGATTCCAATTGAAGAGGATTTGATCAAATCACCTTAGATCAAACCCCCTTGGATAGAACCTCGCTAGTTTTAAACCATACCTATAAATGCGTCTCCTTTACACCTATTAAAATGCCGATAAAAAATCACTTTTGATTTAGCTTTTGGGGGATCAAATGAATTCATTTAAAATTTATTTCAATGATTATGGTATTCCTTAGAACAAGCTATCCAATGAATATAATTTTAATATGTTTTGGTTTTGTTATGTATTTGTTTTTAAGTTTTATTAAACATAGGTTTTCATTGAAAAATGAATTTCCTCGTTCTCACATGTGGAAAAATAGAAGATTATCAATTCTTTTTTGAAAATATGAGTGCACCAGATATTGAAGTCCTTGATCCAACAAAAATTAAATTAAATTTTGACATATACAAAAAAGTTATGCTATACGTCGCTACTGTCCTAATTCATAATTGGCTTTGACTCTTTAAAACTCTTGATTAAGGAAAAAATATTCAATAAAAAAACTATCTAACCAAGTGGAAGCACTAGATATCAGAGTTACAACTAAATTTGAAAGATTTAGAATTTATCCTTCATGGAAAAAGTTACATGCCATATGGTGTGTGTCACTTCTTTAAAAATGTTGTTTTTCTCAAAAAATCAATTTTTGTGGAGATGGAAAAAGAAGTGCAATCTGATTCCAAAATTTTGAAAAAAAAAATTAGAATCTACAGAAAAAATGTCACAAAACTCTAGTTTGCATCATCTTCAAATTCCTCATAGTTTAGCTGCTATAGGTGCTTGAAAGTGAATATTTAGTTAAAATAATAATTTCGCTGTCCGGGGCTTTGGCCAAAAATTGTAAACCACTATTATGGGATCACCTAATTTATAATTTCAACATCAATGTCAAATTGACAGTCAACATGAATATTCCCCTGTCACTAGAAAAAAATCGGCCCCTAGAAACAAAAAATTGATGGAATATTCTTCTTGATAATAGAATATTCCCCTAGTGCTGGCGAAAAAAGATGACATCAATAGAGGAAAAGTTGTCCGTCGAAAAAAGAATATGGTTGCCAGGAAAGTTTGAAATTGGCTAGAAAAAATTGCATGGTCACCTAGTGCAGGAGCACCATTAAACAAGTTGTGTCCATTTAAGATTTTGAAATCTAGGGTATAAAATTAGGAGTTTTTGTCTTAAAATAAGGTCATTAAGACCATTTGATGATGTAATTGGTCATTTTTGATAGTATTTAGGAGTCTAGGTGGTAAGGTTATCTAAATATGCAAGAAGAGTGCTATGTGTTAATTTGGAATAATACAAAGTTGTAAATGTTGTAATAAGACAAGATTAGGAGGCCAACGGTCAAGTCCTTTTGAAAGTTAGTTGTGGAAGTTGTAGGGGCTTAGTTTGGAGGAAAAAGTATTTAAAAATCTTTGAGGAATTCAAAATATGGTTGTTGAACCTGTTTTGAAGATTGAAATTGAATAAAAGTTAGATTTTCACTCCAATTTTCTGTGTTTCCAGTTATAGTAGTAGATTATTCAGTCCGTACAAGATATTTTGGCTTCACATTTGTGGTGGAATCTATAGTTTAGTGTTTCTAATTTCCTTGAATCCATTTTGAGGCTTTCATATTGAGTTTTGTTCATTTAATCTCTAAATCTCCCTAACTGGCCTAAAACAGGGCATATTTTGTTTTGAAATTCTTACAATGAGTTAAAACCCATTCCACCTACTATGAAGGATGTATCTCATTGGAATGGGTGTGTACTATTTTTGGTGTGTATGAAGGTTGGTGAATGCAGGGGAGGTCTAGAAACGTTTTGGGTGTGAAGCTCATGTGTGGACTTTGAGTTTTCTTCATGAAATGTGGAGGTTTTGGAATGTCAAATCGAGTTTTATGAAAGGGAAGCATTATTTTATGATGTATTAAGCATGTGAAGATGTTTTTAGTCCCGTTTGAACAATTTTTAGGTTGTGGGTTGTTTTGGAAGAGCCATTTTCAATAAACCTAGGGTTTCTAGGCGTTAATAGAGGGTTTCAAGGTTGGGCCCTTACATGGTTGGATTTATGAGATTTGATTGATGTTTTTGAGGTTTTTACACATTTAAATTTCTTCCCCAAGGTTTGATAGGGTTTGGATGAGTTTCAATTGTAGTTGCTTTGGAAAAAGAGGCTAATTAGAAGCCTAGAACAGTGAAAAAGTGAATTTTGAGTGATTTGGTATGAAGTGACCATAGGTGAATTTTGGGTATGTCAAATTTTGTCCAAAAGGGTTCTTGAAAAGGTTCATATCATGTTATAATGAGGTATCATTGTGAAGAGTTACCCGATTGAGTTGATTCCTGGTACTACAAGGGAAAAGAGTGATCTTGAAGAAATGGTGAAATTGTGAAGAGTTTGTGATCTAACAGTTGTGTTTGTAGATTGGAATTGTGAATTTGTGTGTAATAGGCCTCCCCATATTGCATCAAAGTGGTATCATAGGAAAGGTACCAAATTCCTATAGAAGAAAGTTGCAGATTGTGAGATTGGAAGGTGAAGAGGCAAGATTGTGAAGATGCCTCCAAAGGAAAAGAATACAACAAAAGAGATGAATGAATTAAGAAAATAGTACATCAAAGAGATTAGAGAACTGAAAGAGATATTGGAAGCATTAGAAACCAATAAGAGAAGAGAAGCAGTCGAGAGTAGTGAGTCAGAAGAAGATGATGAAGAGTTTGAAGATGTTGAAGAAGAGCTTGATCCCGAAGACCAACGAATAGCCAAGTTGATAAAGGCTATGAAAGGTGACAATACAAGGTAAAAATAGATGTGCAAAATTTTTGTGGTAATTTGAATGAAGAGGAATTGTTAGATTGGATAGCTTGTTTGGATAACTATTTTGAATGTGAAGAGATTCCTGAAGAACAAAGAGTGAAGATTTCCAAAACAAAGCTTAAGGGTCATGCACTTGTATGGTGGGATTATCTACAGCTAGAAAGAAGAAAACAAGGAAAGTCCAAGATTGTGGATTGGGACAAGATGGTGGATAATTTAAAAGGTAAGTTTCTCCCTTCATATTATCAACTTTGGTAAATGATCTTGGTGAAATAACAAAAAGGAAGACAGTGAGTTGTGAAAATAAAAAGACAGTGAATGGTAAAGTTGTGATAGTAACTGATGCTATGGAAAAAGCAATAAATGAGAAGACAATGATGCTGATGAGAGGACATAAAATTGTGAAGTGGATGTGACAGAGGATAGCAAGGCTGCAGATACAGGGAAGAAGGTGACAAAGGTTGACAGTAATAAAGTTTGTGAGATTGAAAAGATAGTGCAAAAGAGGGCAAAGGTCAGTAAAGATGATGGGACAATAGACAAGGAAAGTACAGACCTGACAAAGATCCTTAGATGTAATGGTACAATGGGAAAAACAAAGACAGGTCTGAGAAAGACTAATAATTGCAATAATACAGTGGATAGTGATAGAAATATAAGTGGAATGAACAAAGGACAAAGAGTAGGACAAGAGACAATGGTTTTGGCAATAGAAGAGAGACAAAACACAGGTGAAAATAAAGATAAAGGGGCAGTGTGTGGTGATGAAAAATTGAACAAGCACCCCACAAAATACAAAGGATAGTTGGAACAAACAAGTGAAGAAAAAGTTGCCAAAGATAGTAAAGAGCCAAAGGAGTTTGAGAAAGGAAATCATAGAGGAAAAAGACATGAAGACTACAAGGGTGGACATGTAACTTTTATCTTTCCAAGGGACTTGGAAAAGCTTCAAGCTAGGGTGTATGGTGCAAGAGCACCATTAAACAAGTGCCCATTTAAGATTTTGAAATCTAGGCTATAGAATTAGGAGTTTTTGTCTAAAATAAGGTCATTAAGACCATTTGATGATTGGTCATTTTTGATAGTATTTAGGGGTCTAGGTGGTAAGGTTTTCTAAATATGCAAAAAGAGTGTTATGTGTTAATTTGGAATAATACAAAGTTGTAAATGTTGTAATAAGACAAGATCAGGAGGCCAATGGTCAAGTCCTTTTGAAAGTTAGTTGTGGAAGTTATAGGGGCTTAGTTTGGAGGGAAAAGTCTTTAAAAAACTTTGAGGAATTCAACATATGGTTGTTGAACCTATTTTGAAGATTGAAATTGAATAGAAGTAAGATTTTCACTCCAATTTTTTGCGTTTCCAGTTATAGCAATAGATTATTCAGTCCGTACAGGATCTTTTGGCTTCACATTTGGGGCAGAATCTATAGTTAGTGTTTCTACTTTCCTTGAATCCATTTTGTGGCTTTCATATTGAGTTTTATTCATTTAATATCTAAATCTCCCTAACCGGCTTGAAACAAGGCATATTGTGTTTTGAAGTTCTTCAACGAGTTAAAACCCATTCCACCTACTGTGAAGGATGTATCTTGGTAGAATGGGTGTGTACTAATATTTTTGGTGTGTATGAAGGTTGGTGAATGCAGGGGAGGTCTGGAAATGTTTTGGGTGTGAAGCCCATGTGTGGACTTTGAGTTTTCTTCATGAAATGTGGATGTTTTGGAATGTCAAATCGAGTTTTATGAAAGGGCAGCATTATTTTATGATGTATTGCGAATGTGAATATTTTTTAGTCATGTTTGAACAATTTTTAGGTTGTGGGTTGTTTTGGAAGAGCCACTTTCAATATTAAACCTAGGGTTTCTAGGCGTTGATAGAGGGTTTCAAGGTTGGGCCCTTAGATGGTTGGATTTTTGAGATTTGATTGATTTTTTTGAGGTTTTTACACATTTAAATTGCTTCCCCAAGGTTTGATAGGGTTTGGATGAGTTGCAAGTGTAGTTGCTTTGGAAAAAGAGGCTAATTAGAAGCCTAAAATGGTGAAAAAGTGAATTTTGAGTGATCTGGTCTGAAGTGACCATAGGTGAATTTTGGGTATGTAAATTTTTTCCAAAAGGGTTCTTGAAAAGGTTCATGTCATGGTCTGATGAGGTGTCATTGAGAAGAGTTACCCGATTGAGTTGATTCCTAGTGCTACAAGGGAAAAGAGTGATCTTGAAGATATAGTGAAATTGTGAAGAGTTTGTGATTTGACAATTGTGTGTGTAGATTGGAATTGTGACTTTCTGTGTTGTAGGCCTCCCCCTATTGCATCATCACCTCCTTCCAAAAAAAGAGACCCTTTTTGAAAAAATTGCGTCAGTAAAGAAAAAAAAGGCGGTTGGTTGAAAAGTTTAAGGGGTTGATAAAGTTTATAGGTGATTGAGAAGTAAACACTTGCCAAATCACTTATGGGGCGCTTGAAATTAATGCTTCTAGGTGTAAATAAATGCCACTTCTAGGAGGTAAAGGAAATTCCAGGAAGAATTTTCAATGGGAAGAGAAGATTTTCAGCCGCTGCTATAGTACAAAGGAAATTAATGGTTGTTGGAGGGTAGTACGGGGACCGTAGGGAATATTCCCTACATATACCTCTAAATAATAAAATCTGCTGCCCAATAAAAAATTGAACCTTCCTTTCTTGTTTTTGGTTTTTAAAAAAAATTCTAAAATAAATTTTAAAAAAACAAAAGCTCCTTACATCATTAAAAAAAAAAATTGATTTTTTTGAACTTTGTGCACATAACTGTGATAGGGGTCAGATGGGCCCTGTACAATTTTTCCTCAAAGCTCATGACATGGATTTGCTTGGATATTGCTGATATGTGGTTGTCATTGATGTCAACACTATTTCCATTCATGTCAATACTATTGCTATTAATATCTTTAAGGCTGTATATGTCGAGGATATTGAGAAAATTGTAATAAAATAAGTTATAGGTTGTCAGTGATGCAGTAAAGTTTAGTATGAAGGATAGCTCAGTATATTGATGATAAGAGGTTGTGGATCAAAGGGTTTGTTGTCTAGTATATCTAGTTTATCCATATAAAGTTTCAAAGGTTTGCATGAAGATTTGATCGAGTTATGAGTATTTGTGTTCTGGTAGTTGTTCTGTTGTTCTAGTTGGTGTTCCTGAAAGAAGATGATCTGATTCTAGTAATGTGACGTGTTGAAAATAATTATGTAGTTATTCATGATGCTTGTGGATGTTTCTAGATCATTCTCTATCTATGTTGTTGATCCACATTGATTGTTGTGCTCGCGATTGGTGATTTTCTTTTGTGAGTTCATATTTTTCATGTTCATGGCCGACAGGGTGATTGTAGCATGTTGTGGATCTTTGAGGAATAATTTCGCTGGGTGTTCCAGTAAATTTTGTAGGGATGTTGCTCTTGGGTCCTTACTATGTTATGGCTTGGCATTTTTTGATTCGCATTGTAAATTGCTTATTGTTTTGGGTCGGCAATTCTGCGGGCCACATTTCATATTTTATGTTTCCATTACGTAATTGATGTCATTCTTGCCGCAGATATATATGATCAATTGTTTCATACCCATTTGGAGTGGAATGGTGAAGCAACCGCGCCGCTGCTATGTGTGGAATAATGCTCCCCTCTAATATTTTGAGAGTAGAAGTAAAGCGTGAAGAAGAGTGAGCAGATGTTTATGTGCTTAATTGGAACTGTAATCAAGCATTAGCAGATGCTATTTTCTCAGTTCAAAATATTTTGGATTTAATCTGAATGTATCTATAAGACAGTGAGTCTTCCTTGGGCAGTAAGCCTTTTGTATTTGAGCAGTGTGCTCTAGGAAGTGTGCCTGAATGTATGTGCATTCCCCATTTATCATACTTTTAACAAAGTATAATCTTGTGGACTAACCTCCACTGTGGTTTTTCCTCTAACAGGGTTTCCATGTAAAAAATTTGGGTGTTATGTCATGTGTTTTTGATGTGGTGATGATTTATGCTTTCATGTTTATTTATCAAATCTAAGAATAAGTTTAATAAGTATAAGTTATGTGACAATTGATTCACCCCCCCTCTTAGTTGTCTGCCCTTGTGTTGCCAACAATTGGTATCAGAGAAAATTCCTCGAAAGAAGTTTGATAGCTTGAGGTGATCCAGGATGGTGACATATAAGAAGGATAGTCTGAGATTTGATGAAAATAATTATTCTCCTTGGAAGGCTCAAATGGAGTGTCATCTGAGATGCATTGGTGAACCTTACTGGTCAATTACACAGAATAGGTATATCATCCCACAGAATGGTCCTACTGCAGGAGAGATTAAAGATGCCAAGTACAATATTAGGGCTAAGGAAGCATTGTTGAGTGCTCTGATTGATACCGAGATGAAAAATGTAATGGAGCTGAAGACTACTTATGAGATCTAGAAAAAGTTGGAAACTTTGTATGAAGGTGATACCCATGTGAAGGTTTCTAAGCTACAAATCTTGAAAGGGAAATATGAAACATTGAGAATGGGGGAAGATGAGAACATCACTTCTTTTATGCAGAGAGTGAATGAACTTGTGTGTAGTATCAGATGTGCTGGTGGAACATTGGATGAATCAAAAATTGTTGCTAAAGTGCTCAAATCCTTGCCTACTGCATACAAACAAAAATTTGTTGCTATTGAGGAGATCTAGACTGTGACAAATGTAACTAGAGACATGTTGATTGGTAAGCTTGCTACTTTTGAGTTAAGTGAGTTTGATGAATCTCTTCCTAAGACAAAATCTAAATTTAAAACTACTACCTTCAAAAAATATAAGTAGAGATATGATCCAAGAGAAAGTTCTTCTAGAAAAATGTCCAAGTATGAGCAAGAAATGAGAGAGATTGAAGAAGAAGAGAGAAAACTAGATGAGCTTGAAGCACTTATTGTCAAGAGAGTACCCAGAGGAGAAGATAAGTATTAAGGGAAATTTCCTCTTAAATGTTTTTCTTACAATAAGATAGGTCATTTTGCCTCAAGGTGTTTGGAAATAGTTCCTAAGACAAAACCTAACAAGCCTAGATTCCAAAGAAGTGTGTTTATGATGCTGATGAAGGTGTGACAGATGATGAATCTGATAAAGGGAATTTAAGCGAGGATGAATCGGTATTTATTGCCATCAAAGAAAATGATCTAGTACCTACTAAATCTTCTAGTTGCATGAATGTGGAGAAAGCTCTAGCTGCCAGAGTTGAAGAAAAAGATGAATGGGTGATTGATAGTGGATGCTCTCATCACATGACAAGTGATAAAAGTAAGTTTGTTAGTTTTGAAAAGTATGATGGTGGTGTTGTAAGATTTGGGATGACAAAGTTGGTGTAATCTGTGGTAGAGGATCTATTTCTCTTGATGGTAAGAATAATACTGATGATTTTCTATATGTGGAAGGTTTGAAGCATAATCTCTTAAGTGTTGGATAGATGGTTGACTAGGGATACAATCTTCAATTCAAGGATGGAAAGTGTAGAATATTGGGGAGTCAGGAAATGTGATTGTATCCGGTACAAAAAAAAGGTAATATCTTTCACCTAAGTGCTACTAGTAAAAGTTGTCTGATTGCTCAAGTTGATGAAAGTTGGTTGTGGCATAGGAGGTTGTGTCATGCAAACTTTGACAATATTATCAAGATAATTTCTACTCAGGTAGTGAGAGATATTCCTAAGTGGTAAAGCCTAATAATACTATATGCAAGGAATTTCAGTTAGGGAAGCAAACCAGAGTTTCATTTCGGAGCAAACAACATTGTTCAAATGAAGTGTTGGAGCTTGTACATACTTATCTGTGTGGTCCTAGAGTCAAAAGTTTACAAGGAGACAAATATTTCATGTTACTTATTGATGATTATTCTAGATTGATGTGGGTTGCTTTCTTAAGGGAAAAATATGAAGCTCTAGAGAAATTCAAGATCTTTAAGGATATGGTTGAGATAGAGACAAGTATGAAGATCAAATGTCTGAGATCAGATAGAGGTGGTGAATTCACCTCCCATGAGTTTAATTCTTTCTATGAAGAGCATGGGATAAAGAGACAATTATCTACCCCGTGGACCCCTCAACAAAATGGAGTTCTGGAAAGGAAGAACAAGACAATTCAAGAAGTTGCTTGACAATGAAACCTGAAAGAAGAAGTGTATATTGAGCAACCGGATGATTTCAATTGATTGATCGTGGAGACATGGTTTGTTGGTTGAAGAAAGCATTTTATGGACTTAAGTAAGCCCCAAGAGCATGGTATGTCAAATTGGACAAGTATTTGTTGAAGCTTGGATTTAATAAAGATACTATTGATAGTAACTTGTATTTCAAGATTGATCATGGTAAAGATTTGATTGTTGAAGTCTTTGTTGATGATATCATTTTGAGTGAGATGATAGTTTGTGCAATGAAGTTTATTGGCTGAGATGCAAAGTGAGTTTGAGATGTCTATGATTGGAGAAATGTAACTATTTTTGGGATTAATGCCCCACGACAGATAAAGGATCTTTATATCTCGGCCCAAGTATGTGAAAGAATTGCTAAAGAAGTTTGGTATGGAAGATTCAAAGCTAGTCAAGTATTAACGATGATGACATGATGGAAGTTGACACAAGATGATGATTCTCCCAAAGAAAACTCTCATACTCAGATACATATCTATGATTGGTGGATTGCTCATTTGACCCAAACTTGACCTGATATCATGAATGTTGGTAATGTGATTGTTGTGAAGATTTCGTTGATCCTAAGGAATCTCACAACAAATGAAGAGAATTTTTAGATACTTGAAGGGGACAATTGATTTTATCCTAAAGAAGATGACCTTACTTTGAGTGCCTTTACTGATGCTGATTGGGTAGGAGATGTGAATGATAGAAAGAGTACTAGTGGTGGTGCATTTTTCTTGGGAAAGAAACCAATTTCATGGTTAAGCAAGAAGTAGAACACCATTTCTTTATCTATTGTAGAGGCATAATACATTGTTGTTGCTAACAATTGTACTCAAGTATTGTGGATGGAGTAGATGTTGAAAGATATCAAAGTTGTGTATAATGAACCTATTGTTATATTCTATGATAATTCAAGTGCAATTAACATTTCTAAGAATCCAGTGCTGCATTCAAAAACCAAGCATATATCTATCAAGTTTCACATTTTGAGAGAGAAGGTGAGTGAGAAGGAAGTCAGATTGGAGTATGTGCCCATTGAGGAACAGATTGCGGATATCTTTACCAAGCCCTTGCCTAAGGATAATTTTGAGTATCTTAGAGGGAAGCGAGGGGTGATTATCCCTCCTAATCAAAATTAAGATGCATTGAATTGCATCGGTCCATGCATTTCATAGTCATATCTTGTGATCCAAATTGATGTTAAGGTGGCTGCTACTCAGGGTGAGTAGTTAGATGTTCAGAAATGTGGTTCAGATCTTGTGTGGAGAAAGATAATGTGTATCTTTTTCATTGATGTCAAAGGGGGAGAAGAGTCATGTGAAAATTTGTGAAAGAGTTAAGGAGAAAAAGAGTTAAAATCTAAGGGGGAGAGAGTGCTAAGAGAAAGTGTTGTTAATGGTTTTTTTCACATCATGTGTTGCCATCAATGCCAAACAGGGAGATTGTTGGATTTTGGTGATACGTGTTTTTCATTAATGTCAACAAGATTTCCATTGATGTCAACACTATTGCTATTAATGTTTTAAGGTTGTATATGTCGAGGATATTGAGAAAATTGTAATAAAATAAGTTACAGGTTGTCAGTGATGCAATAAAGTTTAGTATGAAGGCTAGCTCGGTATATTGATGATAAGAGGTTGTGGATCAAAGGGTTTGTTTTCTAGTATATCTAGTTTATCCACATAAAGTTTTAGAGGTTCACATGAATATTTGATCGAGTTATGAGTATTTGTGTTCTGACAGTTGTTCTGTTGTTCTAGTTGGTGTTCCTGAAAGAAGATGATCTGATTCTAGTAATATGAAGTGTTGTAGATACTTTTTTAGTGATTCATGATGCTTGTGGATGTTTCTAGATCATTGTATATCTATGTTGTTGATCCACATTGATCGTTGTGCTCATGATTGGTGATTTTCTTCTGTGAGTTCATATTTTTCATGTTCATGGCTGACAGGGTGATTGTTGCATGTTGTGGATCTTCAAGGAATAATTTTTGAAGGTGTTCTGAATTTGAGAATGTTGTTTTGGGTCCTTACTATGTTATGGCTGACATTGTTTTGGTTCACATTGTAAATTTCTTATTGTTTTGGGTCATCAGTTTGTACACATTTCATATTTTTTGTAAGCCACCATGTAATTGATGTTATTCTTGGTTGCAGATATATATGATCAATTGTTTATACCATTTGGAGGCATGGAGAAGTGAAGTGTGCGAGTGCTATGTGTGAATAATGTTCTAATCTTTCAAGAGTAGAAGTAAAGTGTGAAGAAGAGTGAGTAGACATTTATGTGCTTAACCAAAATTGTAATAAGGCATTAGCATATGCTATTTTTTCAGTTCAAAATCTTCTAGATTTAATCTAAATGTATCTGTAAGATAGTGAGTCTTCCTTGGGTAGTAATCCGTTTGTATTTGAGTAGTGTGCTCTAGGCAGCATGCCTAAATGCATGTGCATTCCCATTTATCATACTTTTAATAGAGTATAATCTTGTGGACTAACCTCCACTATGGTTTTTCTCCTAACAAGGTTTCCACACAAAAAATATGGGTGTTATGTGTGTTTATCATGTGGTGATGATTTATGCTTTCATGTTTATTTATCAAATCTGAGAATAAGTTTAATAAGTATAATTTCTGCAACAACTGATTCACCCCTCCTCTCAGTTGTCTGCCCTTGTGTTGCCAACATGATTTTGGCGATTTGACAGGCGCTCTTAAGGTTTTTGGGCCTTTTGAGCGTGATGGAAACCTCTGTTTTGGCTCAAAAAATACCAAAAATGCAGCTACCCTCTTGATCTGGAAACAAAGCAACCACTTCAAACCCTCATAGATTTGGCATTTGGAACCTAAATTAGGTGAAACAAAAGCCAAATATGACTTTATCAACAACTTTGAATCAAACGGTGAGGTTATTTCTACACCAAATTGCACCAAAAAATTCCCACCTCCAAAATTTGTAAAAAAGCAAAAGAGATTCAGATATGAAGCTTGCAACCCTTGTTGAAGAATAAAACCTCATAAATTGAGAAGGGGTTCGTTGAATCCACTCTTTGATACTATGTTAGAATTATGAAACAAGTACAAAACCACAAGCCACAAGATCAAACAATGTACAAAGACACATTCCACGCAAGAGACTTGCATACAATATATGTAATATTCCTCAACAAGGAAAAGCTACAGAAGAAAGAGACTCAAAAATATATGAAAGCTTGAGAGGATCTCAAAGAGATAATTACAATGAGGGTTGAGTGCTTTATAGGAGAAAAACCCTAAATGGTACTCACTTCAGTTAACAAAAAAGCATTTAGTTAACTAAATAAAGCAATCCTAAGTTTAGCTTAAGTGCATGAGAATAAATTAGACTAATAATCAATTAAATATTAATTAATTA